>DF360810.1:12258-22737 GCA_000787875.1 Solanum virginianum | reverse complement strand
AGGCTTTCGATTATCAAGTTCTGATATATTGCAGGCAGAAGCTCATAATGTTGCAACACCCAAATCTTCGTGGCGAGCACTAGAATGATTTCAATTACAACTGATTATGCAAGGAGCTGATGATTTTCTTAAAGGACTAATACTGTGTGTAAGTTTATAATCACCTGTTAGCTTCTTTTGAGCAGAACTAGTTTAAAAAACCCATCTCCTGATTCAGAGAAAATCCAGATAGTCACATCGAGATTTCAGGAACTTTGTTCATCCAGAAAATGTATGTATCGATCACCTTTAAGTAATGGGTAACCAGGATCAAACAATTCTATCGTTATCTCATGCAGCTGCCATGTCAGTAACAACTTCAATGCTCGTCACAGATAAAGGGAGAGAGCGACCACCCACTTTTGAGATAAGGATAGATATTGGTCTGCTGCTTTCAACTGATAAAGAAAATTCATTTGACAGTTTTCTTCTTCATGGACATCAGCTAGGAAAGAATCCAACTTTCTTCTAGTAAAAGAGTAAAAATGTGGAGGAAGAAGAAGAGAAAGAAGTTCGGCTACAAGGTGCAGACAAGGAAATTATTTGCAGTTTAGGAGGTTAAGATAGTAGAAGGTTTAAAGGACAAACGATGGATCTTTTCCAGATGATTAGTCATGTTTTATTGTACAAGGTACTTGGGCAAAGTGACTAAGGCTATTAGACCAAAAAGGCATGACATGGAAATATAATTGGCAACTCCACTAGATGAGTCTGCTGACAAGAATATTTTGTGAGTGGTGCTGTCCCCTCGAAAACCTCTAACAATCATTGCCTACAAGAAACCGAAAGATTTAGAGTAGCGCATAATAGTAAAATGTAATAACAAATCTGTTCTCAGTAAACAAGAAACACAACCAAAAGATGGTACAATCAAATTACTAATATAATGCAGTGAACTAATGTTACATCCATCAGCATTGCATCGACTCAGTTATGTCCAAAGTCCGTAGTGTATGGTTTTTATCCTATATTAGATCTACAAATCTCCAGTCAAATTTATATGCATTAGACATTAAAGGGATCTGATTCTGAAGGGCTTGCAAAGAATATGAATTGGAATCCCATTATTTTGTTCTAGCCTCTTAACAATGGCTAGAGTTCAAACCTGTTTCTAGGACTTTAAGCAGTTTAAGTACTCTACCACATAGAAAAAGTAGCCTAAGCACTCATAATTCAGTTTGAATAAATTGCTGCTGGTATTGATGGTCAGCCCATCATAATATGTCCATATTTCAACTCAAAATGTTGCTTCACATTTTGCTAAGAAGTTTGTCCCATTCCACATTCTGATATTTGTTTATTTTTAATTTTGCAACTATACTTTCATCTTTGTACAGTGCAGAATGAAACATTTAATAGAAAAAGAGAAAAAAAATCACCTATTTGAAGCAAAAGAAAAACCTAAAACACACACAGCAGGATCAGGTAGATAAATGCTAAAATAAGACATCATGTTATACGTCACACCTGAGATATCTGCTCTGCGTGAACAAAAATATTTCTGAATATCCGACGAATATATGAGAAGAAAACTGCAAGAGACCAAATTCTGTATCTTAGATAGAAGAAAGCAATAGCTTTAGTATAAAATCACAGTACGGAAAAGATGAGGGTTTCACAAATTTAAGAATGGAACAGCATTTGGTCAGCATGAAAGGATTTGCATTTCTTGGCATACAGACCAAAAGACATTTCTGTAGTTGACAAACCATTATAGCATTGAAACAAGAATCATATGTAGTTCATCATTTGCAAGGCAATTTATATAGTTAGGGAAAAGAGTTGAACGATTACGATATCCTGTTATCTTCTGTGTACAGTATTAACATATTAACCAACTTACTCAGTTGGAAAGCACTACAGAAAACTCTTCATAAACAAAAGAACTTTCAAGAGAAGTGTTATCAGTAAATCACACAATTTCAAAATGCAATGAAATATGTTCTCTTCAATGATACACTAACCATCTATCGTCTCCAACATAGTCATCTGTTGCCAATTAATCCTACGAGATACAATACCAAGAGCAACATTTCGGACCTGCCAGAAATATTACCAAAAAGATTCAGAATTTTAAAACTGTTCCTTTCTTCTTGTGAAGAATTTTCAAAACTATTGCCGACTATAATCAGTGCATTCTACATAACAATAACTCCACCTCTAGATTTTAATCCAAAGTAATAACGAATACTCACTTCATCAAACACAAGATTGATAAACCTCAAGGAGAGCAGGAGAGTCAGGATAACTTCCGCAACAGGGACACCAAGGTTGGCCAAAGGGGTTATAAACCACCGCAAGGCAAAAGCTATCTGCTCTGGTGTTGTGGTTGATAGGAATACACTTGCACTTTGGAAGATCTTTATTCAAATAAGAACCAATTTAGAATCAGAATGTCACTGAGAGTTAAATTCAAACAACCCTGCAGTCGCTTGATGTTGATTGTTTCCTTAAGTTCAGGAGAGAACAGAATATTGGAGTTCAGAGGAGATAATGCCATATTCAGGAAAGAATTTCTTTTAACTGTCAATTTAGTGTACAGCTTTCTCAGACCCAGAAAATTCACTGCTCAAATAGTTTGGTCCAGAAGTTTATATTACTTAAGATTCCCAATGACTTCACCAAGAAATTCAAAAGATTCAACAAATTCTGAATTTATAAAAGTTGACTTAAACAGAACAGCCAGACTGTAATTTTCTTGTTAAAGCTGCATTAAAGAATGTTAGATTAAAGATGCAAGATCTTTAAGTTTGACCTTAAACATTAACTGACTGAAACTAGTTCACATTAATAGATGGGAAAGCAGCCACTTCTGTAGATGATTAAGAAAGCAACCATTTCTTTTCATTTGAAAATGGGTCTTGATGCTGCTAGAAGGAATACAGAACTAGTTTGCTAAGTCGACTCAACAACAAATGGCAAGTCACTACTCACAGTGAAAGTTAAACATGCTGATGTAGTAGCAGTTGATAAGCCCTTTTTGGTGAGTTGTAATGGACCCAGCTTCAAGATTACATATTTATAACCTTCTAAAGATGCAGGAAAAGGTGGTAATCCCATCATTGAAGGTGGGGGAGCTCTCGAAGAGATGAGGGAAGGTGCACTGTCAGTACTTAGGCCCAACATTATGAATAAGATCCCAGATAACAGTGTGACTCTCCCGAGTTGATCCTGTAACCATATTAGACAATCAACAAGGGAACTCTCAAGCATTGGAAATTTGTAGGGAAACAAACATGGCAAATGCCCCTTAAGTTGTCAGAAATCAAAGCAAAACACTTTGAAGCATGAAACTCATTGAGATTCACGGCAAAACTTACCTTCCACACTTGTGCAGGCTGGACCAGAATAGATAGTATAGCTAAATACACAACCAATGATAGACGCATGATTACATTTGATTTTGCCGGTAAAATAACAAGAGTAAAGAGCCATGCCTGCATAACCAAGAAATGAAGATCCAAAGCAAAATCAGTCCTCAACTACAGAACAGGTATATGGTGAATGAAGGGAACAGAATAAAACAATAAATGCCAAGCATAACAAATTATTAAGACTTCATAGTAAAATGCTTGTAGAACTCGTGGAAAAACAGATGCCACAAAACATAAGCAGAGCTGATTATAAGTATTTCATTATGCTATGGACAAAACATGCAGCTTTAGAAGGTATATACTCCTTTCACTTCCTGGAGCAAAAGATGACCCCAATGTCTATCAAGCAATTATATTAAACCTTTGAAGACCCACGTAGCTCCATCACATTTTTTAAATTAATTTTGGCTGTAGATTCAAACCCATTCTCGCTGATGCACCCTTGAGTTTGGAGATATGTTAAGCAACTAACAATAAAAAATCTTAAATTAGTGCGAGTATTTATAGAATCTTTCATTACAACAACTGCATCTCACTCTCAACCAAGTTGGGCCAGCTAAAAATATCTGATTTTACTTACAGAAAAACTGATATTAGGATTCCCATGTTCAGGGTTCACCAAGTTTACAACTATACAAATAAAGAACAGACATATAAATCAATTGCTAATACTGAGAAACGCATTTTAAAGACACCAAAGCAAGACCTGGAAATGGAAGAACGAGCTCTTTTGCTCGCGCCTATCTCTAAGAGCAGCGTAGTTCACAAAATGCAGCTCTATGAATCCACTTAGCATACTGAAAAGTACATATAACATTATTCACAAACTACTATGATGAATAATGTCTGGTCTTTAGCATATGTAAACAAGCAAATCCAATTATTGAACCATCCAATACAATTAGAAATAACCCAAATGACACACAAAGCTAAACCAGAAAACCCAATTACTGAACCATATTGTACACTTCAGAAACAATCCAAAAAACTGAAAACTACAAAGACGAAACAGAAAACCCCCAACAATCAAATTTCACAAGTACCACACTTGTCACACTGAAACCACAAAAAAAAGACAAATTTTTATACCAATTTGATTCTTGGGTCAACAGAGTGCAGAAAAGTGAATGGAGTAGGTATGTACTGTGCAATGGGGCTGGAAGTAGCTCCAGATATAGCTCTAAATAGTTTATCAGCTCCAAGAAACTTTTTTGGCGACCATTTTTCAAGAATTTCAGGCCAGTTCACCGCACCCTTAACACCATCACTATTTGCTGCACAAGTGATAATGATTGTTGATTTCTTTCGATTGGAATGTTTTATGGGTTCTTTTTTCCGGTGGAATCAATTGCAACTTTGGTCTAAAATGGATTATACATTCCATGACAAAATATTCTTAAACGCAAAATTAATAAAAATATCATTTTGTTATAAAATTAAATCTAAAGAAAAATAATTTGTATGATTAAATGAGAAGATTGGAAATTTAAAAAAAGGGAAAGATTTAAAAGGAGATGAGAGAAGAGTAATCTTCTTTCAATCCGTTTGTATATATTTTATTGCACTTAATGTGGGTTTTTATAACGGAAGAAACAAAGACAAAATGATTTGGATGAGACCCATAGATTCTCACCAAATACAATAATTCACTTCCTTTTTTATGCAATTATTTACCCACTTTGCAACACTCCCCTAAATTGTACATGAACATGAAGGTTCTAGGTATTTTTAATATGCATTAGCTACTTCGTTAAAAACCTTGCGAGGAAAAATTCAGTGGGAAAAAACCTTGGCTAAGGAAAAAATAATACAACATGCATTTTCTCCCCCTGATGAAAACTTCATTTGATACTTTAGAGACAGTGCATTCCAATCTTATATCTTAACTTCTCGAATGTTGACATTGGTAATGCCTTAGTGAATAAATCTGCAAGATTATCACTTGAACGAATCTATTGTACATCATTTTCACCTTTCTTCTGAAGATCATGTGTGAAAAATAATTTTGGCGAAATGTGTTTCGTTCTGTCTCCCTTTATGAAGTTACCTTTCAATTGAGCTATACACACGACATTGTCTTCAAATATGACCATGGGTACCTTGACGTCATTTTTCAGTCCACATTTCTATTGGATGAAATGTATCATCGATCCCAACTACACACATTCTCTACTTGCTTCATGGATTGTTATTATTTCAGCGTGATTTGAAGAAGTAGCAAGGACAGATTGCTTTGTAGATCGTCATGATAGAGTAGTTCCTCCGTACGTAAACACATACCCTGTTTGAGATCGAGCTTTATGTGGATCTGATAAATAACCTGCATCTACATATCCAACAAGGTTTGCACAATCTTTGTTAGTATAAAACAAACTCATATCAACTGTACCTTTCAGGTATTGTAAAATATACTTGATACGTTTCAATGTCTTCGCGTTGGGGAAGAACTATACCTTGCTAGCAAATTAATAGAAAATGTTATATAAGGTCTAGTTGAGTTATCAAGATACATAAGTGCTCCAATATCACTGAGATATAGTACTTCAGGACCGAGGAGTTCTTCATCCTCTTCTGGAGGACGGAAAGGATCTTTCTTCGCTTCAAGCGATCTAACAACCATTGGAGTACTTAACGGATGTACTTTGTCCATACAGAATCACTTTAAGATTTTCTCAGTATAGGCAGATAGATGAACAAAAATTTCGTCTACTAAGTGTTCAATTTGCAGACCTAGACAAAATTTTGTCTTTCCGAGATCTTTCATCTCAAATTCTTTCTTTAAATATTTAATTGCCTTTTGGACCTCTTCAGGAGTTCCAATGAGATTTATATCATCAACATAAACAACGAATATTACAAACTCTGATCCTGATTTTTTAATGAAAACACATGGACAAATGACATCATTTATATATCCTTTATTTATCAAGTACTCACTGAGGCGATGTACCACATACGTCCTGATTGTTTCAGATCATATAATGATCTTTACAATTTGACTGAGAATATTCCTCGAGACTTATTACATGTTTTAGGCAATTTAAATCCTTTTGGGATTTTCATGTAAATTTCACTGTCAAGTAAACCATATAGGTAAGTTGTAACTACATCCATTAGATGTATTTCAAGATTTTCATATACAACTAAACTGATTAGATATCGAAAAGTTATTGCATCCATAACAGATGAACATGTTTCTTCATAGTTGACACCGGGTCTTTGAGAGAAGCCTTGTGCAATAAGGCGTGTTTTGTATCTTACAATTTCATTTCGCTTTCGCACAAAAACTCATTTATAGCCAATTGGTTTTACACCATCAGGTGTTTGGACAGGTCCAAATACATAACGCTTAGAGAGTAAATTCAACTCAGATCGAATTGCTTCTTTTCATTTAGGACAATCATCTCTATGTCGACATTCTTTGACGGATTTAGGCTCAATATCCTCACTCTCTTGCATGATGTTCAGTGCAACATTATATGCAAAAACAATATCCACTGAAACTTTCGATCGATTTAAATTTATCTCATCACCAGTAGAACTTATCGAAAGTTCTTCATTCACTTGAGTCTCGAGTGTACTGATTTCTTCAGGAATATCAGGATTTCTCAAGTCTTGACCTTCTTCAGAGTAAATGCATCTGGCATTTGATTTGCTATTGTTTGCAAGTGGATGATCTTCTAGACCTCTTGTTCACACATGCGTGTTCGTGGATCAAAATGAGATAGTGATGAAACTTTCCACGCAATTTCTTTAATTTCTTTTTGGGGTTCCTTTTTCTCTCTCCCTAATTGCGAAAAAATTATTTCATCAAACTGACAATCTACAAATCTGGCAGTAAATAAATCTCCTGTCAATGGTTCAAAGTATCAAATTATATAGGGTAAATCAAATCCAACATATATACCTAACCTTCATTGAGGGCCCATCTTATTACGTTGTGATGGTGCTACAAGCACGTATACCGCACAATCAAAAATTCGTAGATAGGCTATATTTGGTTCATGACCAAATACTAATTGTGACGAAAATATTTATTATAACTGATCGATCTGAGACGTACAAGTGTTGCTGCATGCAAGATAGCATGACCCCACACGGTAGGGGGTAATTTAGATTTCATAAGCAGTGGTCTTGCTATCAATTGTAGGCGCTTAATAAATGACTCTGTAAGACTATTTTGAGTATGAACATAAGCTACCAGATGTTCAATTTTTATTCCAATTGATATGCTGTAATCATCAAAAGCTTGAGATGTAAATTCACCAGCATTATCTAGACGAATAGATTTAATTGGATAATTTGGGAATTGCACCCTTGATCTTATTATTTGTGTCAGTAGCCGCGCAAATGCCAGGTTGCGAGATGATAAAAGGCACACATAAGACCATCTTGATGATGCATTTATTAGAACCATAAAATATCTAAACACTCTAGTATGTGGGTGAATAGGTCCACTTATGTCCCCATGTATACGTTCCAAAAATCTCGAGGATTCGATGCCGACCTTCAGGGTCGATGGTCTGGCAACTAATTTGCCTTGATAGCAAGCAGTACATAAAAATTTATCATTCACAAGAATCTTCAGGTTCTTTAGCGGATGACCAGTGGAATTTTTAATAATTCGTCTCATCATTATTGATCCAGGATGACCTACTCGGTCATGCCATAACACAAAAATTTTTGAATCAGTAAACTTCTGGTTTACGATCGAATGTACTTCACTGGCATAAATTTCTGCATAATATAGGCTAGACGATAAAGTCGACAATTTTTTAAAATATATTTCTGTCCTGAGACACTCTTGGTTATATCAAAGTATTCAACATTCATTTCGGCTTCAGTTACTTGATTATATTGCTTCAGTTGCTTCAACTTGATTTTATGATAGTACCCCTAACAAATTATCAGTTGTTTCAACTGTAATTTTACTATATCACCCTAATTAATTATTTTAAGTCTAAATAATAAACAACAGTGTCTCAACATGATATCCATTTCTGCGGATATCTTTAAAACTTAGCAAATTCCTCCGGAATTTAGAAGAGAACAATGTATTTTCTATAATAATTTTTGTCCCCTTAGGCAGAAATATAGTAGCTCTTCCGAAGCCTTCAATTATTTTTGCATTACCAGATATTGTATATCTATAATAACTTTTGTCCCCTTAGACAAAAATATAGTAGCTCTTCCAGAGCCTTCAATTATTTTGCATTACTAGATATTGTAGAATTATTTGCCTTTCTTCTAAGTAAAGTAGAAAAATATTTCTCGTCTTTAAAAATTGCGTGAGTTGTTCCACTATCAATTACACAAATATCTTCGCGGTTGATTATTGATCCAAATAAAATTTGAGGCATATTCATTCCTTTTAAAGAGAAAAGTAATTAAGTGAATATTTATTTTAGACCTCATGCATTTTTAATGAAAAATCTTGTATAAATATCACAATAGGAAAGACGTGATTTTATTCATTTTACATGAGTTATAAAAATAGAAGTGAAACAATCAGATAAAATTATTTTAAATATTATTAGATTTATTAATGACCATATTTCCATCATTATTAAAAAAAAATTCAGGTAACATTTAAGTAGTCTACTACATCCAGATGCATAGGTTCTATATTATTTTCAGACATAAAGATTATCTCTAAATTTTTGGCTCTTTTTAATGATGTCTGATATAGCTGAACAAGATATTTAAATGATCGGCATGTCTTTCAACAATAAGAAGGTGAGTAAGCAATTCATAATGTTTAGTAAATCCTATATCGCGATATTGTTGCTTCAGGAGCATATTTGCGGAGGGAATGTGGAGTATTCTTCTTTTTCTTCAAGCTTATCTTATTCAGTAATTTCTTCTCCGCATAAACTCAGCTGTGATATAATTTTGAATATTGCTGAATTATATTCAATTTTATATTTGAAATCTAATAATCTTAGATTTAACCAATCATGACGTGCTTGTGGAAGGACGACCAACTTCACGTGGTTGAATATTTCTTTTAGATTCTTCTACAATTTTAACGTATTTGTGTGGAAGGACGACCAACTTCAGGTGGTCGAATATTTCTTTTAGATTCTTACATAATTTTAACGTATTTGTGGAAGGATGACCAACTTCAGATGGCCGTATCTTAAACAATTTTAGGGGATCTTTTATTATAAGTTATTGTAATTTTAATTCCTCGTCAAGATGGTGGCGGAGAAATATCAAAACTTTGGCACAGTTTTAACTGGATACTTTATTTTAAATATAGTTCAGCATCTAGTATCCATAATAAATAATTTGTTCCAGAAATATTAAGAACAATAAATTCAACTTTTGAAATATTAGATATTTAATAAAATGAAATTCTTACCTCCTTTGTTACCTGTTTAAAATAGTTTTAAATGGGCAGAGTTTCGTGCTGATAACGTGTTATAAAATTAAATCTAAAGAGGAATAATTTGTATGATTAAATGAGAAGATTGGAAATTAAAAAGGAGAGAAAGATTTAAAGGGAGAAGAGAGAAGAGTAATCTTCTTTCAATCCGTTTGTATATATTTCATTGCACTTAATGTGAGTTTTTATAACCCAAAAAACAAAGACAAAATGATTTAGGTGGGACCCATAGATTCCTACCAAATACAATAATTCATTTCCTTTTCTATGCAATTATTTACCCACTTTGCAACACGTTTGATAATAATTGATTCTCGTTACGTTTGGATCAACAATATTATTTTTCTAATAAAAAATATTAGTATTAATTTTAAAATATTATTTTTAAAGGATTTGATTCTTTTTTTTTCTTTTTCTTTTTTTAAAATTCTTTTAATTTAATTAAAATAAAAGTGGAAAGTAATTTTTTCCTTCTTTATTTTTTTATCAATTAAAATAGAATTGATCCACATACAATTTAAATTGACAATATCGATCATCTATATTTTTATATATAAGAAGAGCTTTTATATGTAAGAAAAGCGAAAGCAGACAACACTCCGTCGACATATCTGCTTGAGCTGTCTACTTCATTTCCTCCTTTATTATATGCGATCCGATCAAAATATTTCGAGTTGA
>DF360810.1:0-12208 GCA_000787875.1 Solanum virginianum | reverse complement strand
CGATCAAAATATTTCGAGTTGACATGCCTGCTTCAGCTACTTAATTATATTCATTCAGAAGCTTCAACTTGATTTTACAATAGTACACCTAATAAATTATTTCTTCAACTGTTTCAACTGTGATTTTACTATATCACCCTAATTAATTATTTTAAGTCTAAATAATAAACAACTTAAAATTTTAAAGAGCGAAGGCAGCTCTCCGTCAATATGTCCGCTTCATCTCCTCCTTTATTATATGCAATCCAACCAAAGTATTTCGAGGATTTTGACATGCTTTTTTCAGCTACTTAATTATATTCCTTCATCTGCTCCAACTTGATTTTACAATAATACCCCTAACAAATTTATTTCTTAGCTACTTCAACTGTGATTTTACTGCATCGCCCTAATCAATTATTTTAGGTCTAAATAATAAATAATTTAAAATTTTAAAAATATAAAAAATATTCTATCAACGTCATATAAATCGAGATCAGAAAATAATAATTATTGGGCCTGTGCTGAGTGAAAGCAGACAGCTCTGTACCAACATGTCTGCTTGAACTGCCTATGCCTCATTTATTATATACGGTCCAATCAAATATTTTGTAGACTTCTTTATGTATGTTTCAACTTCAGCTACTCCAACTTAATTTTATGATAGTACCCCTAACAAATTATTTTTCGGCTACTTCAATTGTATTTTACTGTATCACTCTAATCAATTATTTTAAGTCTAAATAATAAACAACATAAAATTTAAAAAAATATATGAAATATTCTATCAACGTCATATAAATTGAGATTAGAAAATAATAGTTATTTAGGTCGTGCAAAGCACAGACTTCTCATTTTCTAGCCTATATATATAAGTGTGAGTTCCTTCACTACCACGCCAATGAAAATGCTCCTCATCGCCCAGGATGAGGAAAGGTATTTCCGTTGTACGACAATAATAAAAACATACGCATCACATGCCCACCACGGCCAAGGGCATGCTCCTGCTTTGCCGATGTCCGCCGAGCTTCTCTGCCTTTATCGTTGGCCGCGTGGTTTCGATTCTTGTGAATCAATCCATGCGGCTTGCCCTTCGTCTTGCAGTTGTTCTCCCTTTCCTTTCTTGTTGTGCACTTGTGGAATAAAGGATCTTCGCCTTGCTGCTTCGCTCTGTTCGGGTTTGCACAGTGTTGGCATTCTGGGAACGATGAAGGCGCGACTTTCTCCTTTTCTTGGTTGGTTGGATTTGCTCCTTGTCTTCTCAATATAGATTTTGTGACTCTTGGTGGTTATCAAAGTTTTTACTTAGAGCTATTTTCTAATTTCTGTCACCAATTCATATGTTATTGGACAACCATCTTAAAGTTAAAATACAGAATTGCATGTAGCAGTTGTGTGGAATTTTACTTACAGTCCTGCTGCTATGAAGACAATTAATGTTTTCCATTAAAATTTTAGTGCCAATAAAAAAAATTTAAATCTTGACAGGGGATAGACGAAATCCAACATAAATAGTGTCTGGGAATCAGTATTGGACCATTAAAAAGCATTACATGATGTAACGGTAGAAAGCATTGCATGATGTAGCATTATAAGGCATTGCATTATGTAGCTATTGATTTGATTCAAAATCTGATAAACTACAGTAGGAAAAAGGAAAAAAATATGGACTTCAAACTTTATGTTTTTGACTTTTATATTATATTCTACCCTCCTCAAATCATACTAGTGGCATTTCACTGGTATGTTGTTGTTATTTCTATATTATATTGAGGTGCAGATCTAAACAATTTAGGGATCTTTTTCCCTTCTTGTGATTATCCCTTCTTTAGTTACTTGAAAGTCTTACTCTTTTGGCAATTGTTTCTGCCTAAAACTCCATCTCCTTGCTGTACTTTAACCATCCTAGTGTTCACCTCAATATCACTTATTCTCAAAATTTAAAATTATATATCAATTAGTATGTGTTAACTATCAGTTTTAATATAGTTTATTCTGAGAAAATAAAGAATAAGGGATAAACTATTTTTAAAAAAAAAATTTCTTTAATTGTTAAACTTAACTATTTGTTCGATAGCCATAAAATCGATAAAAAAACTTATCTTCAAACTAATTTATGTGTTCTTAAATTTTTTCAAAAAGTATATCAAACATCTTTTTTTCTTTTATATAAATGATCTAACTTAGAGATTTTTTGTTTTAATTTTAATGAAATAATTCATAATCACATAAATATTTATCGCTCGATTTCAATCATTGTTTTAAAAGTTTTATTTCTTTCATAAAACCCTTTTTCATATCCAACACGTCCTACTATAAGTTCTAGCATTAGGGTACATTTGAACTGTCATTTGTTTACAAATAAGAGAAAGCAAGAAAAAGAGAAAGAGATTCAAAGTTATAAGGCTCTAGCTTCCCTAAGCATGGGAACAAATTCTCCCTTGATATGGGCCTCCATAACTTTATTAACTCCTCCCAACAGCTTCCCACCAACATATATCTCCGGCAATTCCCATGGTCCTTCTTCACCGCCCTTGATGTTTGCTAGCTTATTCATCATCCCGATTTTCTCTGCCTCTTTTATCTCTATGATCTTAGGGTTACCATTTTGTTTTTGCGCCAAATCATTCATTGAGATGCACATGAAGCACTCTTGCAATGCCACAATTACTATAGCATTTTTTGCCATTACCTTTGCAATTCCCCTTTTTCTCCCCTTTTTGTTGCCTTGATCACGGGGTAGTAGTGGTGGTGGTGATTTGAGATTAGTAGATTTTATGGATCTACTAGCATGTGCAGAGGAAGATTTGCTGCTTGTGGGTAAGAAATTTCTTTGAGAATGATGCATGATATTGAGAGGTGGTGAGAGAGTAGTGTGAAGAGAAGATGCAGCCAAGAGTGAAGTATATATATAGGCAGTTACAAGTAAGAAGTAATAAATTACACATATCTATTACCAGGGGAGTATCTATGAAGGCCCGTGGGGGTGCCACGCCGCCCGCAAACTTTGACGAAAACTTTAAATATATAGATTTATATAGACAATATACATATAAATAAATAACGTGTCACCCAAAGAACAAAAGTTCTCTTGGGTGCAGTGGTAAAGGCTCACATTTGAGAAGCTAATGTCATGGGGTTGAGACCCGCTCATAGTGTTTATTTTTTACATTTTATTTTGGCACAAAATAATGAAAAATAATTTTTTTTAATTTAACCTACGGCTACTGTTGTAGGTCCTTTTTTTTAAAATTAATTTTTGTTGACTTAATCAAATATTAATTAATAATTATCTTTTAACTTATTTAATTTTACTCTTTGACTTTTCTTTTATTTGATTAAACATAAGAAAAGTTTTTGTTCTTTTATTGAAACCCTTACTCCTTTGTTTCCTTCAAACTTCTCTCCACGTTAGGAGACCAGACCATCATGGCGCAACCTGCACTATTTGCTACTGCACCACAAATACTGTCAAAAATCGAATCATTCAGTCCCTAGACTCCGACATGGCCACTCGCCCCATCAAGTTACCTCTCAGACACACTCATTGCATACGACCTTTTGTAGATTGTAGGTTAATTTAACTGATAAGTGTAAAGAGTTGGCACCCGTAGATTCTAAATCTTGGATCTGCCTTTGTCTATTAATCCTCTGTTCATTTTTAGTTGTTAAAAATTTTCTAATTTGATTTTCACTTTTACTTATCATATTTGACAAATCAAAATAGGACAAATTCTTCTTACTATATTATTGAGTTGATAACTTTGAAAAACATAGCGAATGGACCCTATCAATTAATAGGGATAAAATAGCAAACTTATTATAACAATAATTATTTTTTTAATAAGTGAAAATGAATCAAAAGAGTATCAAATTATGATAAATCATCTTTCATTTATGATATTTCTTTATATATATATATACACACACTAGATAATCCACCCGCTCTTCACACAATAATAATTTGAACTCATTGAAGTATTGTGACTTTTTTAAGTAGTGTAACTTTTTCGAAAGTTGTGACTTTTTAAATAATAATGCACTTACTATATAATTTGACATTTACGTGTAACACACGTGCATCAAATATATATCTTTCCATCATTCACGTGCATCAAATCTATATCTATCTATCATGCACGTGTAACATATGTGCATGAAATCTATATCTATGTATCATTCACGTGCAACACATGCAATTTGCAGCAAAAGATGGAGGCATCTATTTTTCTAGCATGTCTAACTCAACTTCAAAATTTTTGATTTTCAATTTTCAATTTCAAAAATACTTGTAATCTTAATACATGATTTCGGGAGTTAAATGTTAATTTTAATTTTAACACTTTTCTTTGAACAATTTAAATTTTCTTAATTTTAGCTAAATCTACACATTTAACACTTTTTACTGTGAACAGTTCTTATATTTAGGTGTGTTTGCTGTTGATTTTATCGGGTCATATTGAGGCAGAGATCTTACATACCAGATACTGGTCAGAGCCAGTGAAGACACCACCAGGGTTATATTACTTTTACGATTCTCTAGCTATTTTCATTCTCTTCGTTTGTATTTCTATTCATTACTGTCGATGTTCCCAAAAGAAAACAACGATGCTCCTCCACAGGCAATACCTGTGGAGCCACACTATGAGCCGAGTGTCATTGTTGACACATTTCTGTTGATCCCATTATGGGATGACAGATTTGGAGATTTTGAAACATGTGCTATATGTATGGTGGACTTTGATGAGGTAAGGCTCTTATGAGTTCTTCCTTGCTGCCACTTATATCACCATGATTGCATCCTTGCCTGGATGTTGACAGGTGCTCTTCAGTGCCCATATTTTCGGCATGACATAGTTCTATAGTTTAGGGATCATATTTTATGTGTAGGGGAAGAAATGTAACCCTTTAGAGATTGTGCACTTGAAAACTTAAATCTCTATTAGTGATTGATTCTAACTCTTTAAAGTAGATGAATGTTAAATTGTTATAAAACCTCAAACTTAAAACACTCAATTTTAGTATATCTTTTATATTATATTATATTTATTATTTATTTTATATTTTATTAAAAACAAATATGTTTTCACATTGAAGGTTGTGACTTTTCCGAAGATTTGTGACTTTTTTGAAGTATTGTGACTTTTTTAAAGAGTTGTGACTTTTTCAAAGGATTTTGATTTTTTCGAAGAGTTGTAACTTTTTAAATAACAATGCACTTACTATATGATTTGACATTTACGTGCAACACACGTGCATCAAATCTATATGTGTCTATCATGCACGTGCAACACACGTACATCAAATCTTTATCTGTCTATCAATATTTCTCTATACTACCTTAAAAATATAAACTTCCTAATTTGAATGTTAAATTACTATAATACCCTAGACTTAAAACATTCAATTTAGTATATATTTATATTTTTATATTATATTATATTATATTTATTATTTATATTATATTTATTTATTATTTGTATTATATTATATTATATACTACCTTAAAAGTATAAATTCTCTTATTAGTACATGATTTCGGGACTTAAATATTAACTTTAACTTTAACACTTCACTTTGAACAATTTGAACTTTCTTAATTTTAGCTAAATCTACACATTTTAACACCTTTTACTATGAACAATTCTTGTGTTTGGGTGTGTCTGGTGCTGATTTTGTCGGGTCATATTGAGGCAGATATATTACATACCAGATACTGGTCAGAGCCGGTGAAGACACCACCAGAGTTGTATTACTTTTGCAGTTCTCTAGCCATTTTCATTCTCTTCATTTGTATTTCTATTCATTACTGTCGTTGCTGCCAAGAGGAAACCAACAATGCTCCTCCACATGCAGTATCTGTGGAGCCACACTATGACTCGAATATCATTGTTGACACATTTCTGTTGATCCCATTATGGAATGACAGATATGGAGATTTTGACACATGTGTTATATGTACGACAAACTTTGATGAGGTAAGGTTCTTCGGAGTTCTTCCTTGCGGCGACGTATATTACCACGATGGCATCCTTGTCTTGATGTTGACAGGTGCTCTTCAGTGCTCGTATTGTCGGCATGACATAGTTCTATAGTTTAGGGATCACATTTTATGTAAAGCTGAAGAAATGTAACCCTTTAGAGATTGTGCACTTGAAAACTTAAAGCTCTATTAGTGATTGATTCCAACTCTTTTAAGTAGATTAATGTTAAATTACTATAATACCCCAAACTTAAAATATTCAATTATTTATATATATATATATTAGATGCACGGGCCCAAAATTTTATATTTTCACATAGCAAGTGACAAGTACCAATAAAGAGTAGAAAAAGGATAAAGTGAAAAATAAAATTTTCAGTATGATTGAAGCAAGCAGAAGTAATGGTTAATCTGCTTTCCTTCAGTTTTTTTCACATAAATTTTTCGTTGTCGTTGCAAAGTTTCTCTGCTTAATTCCCACTTCATTTTCCGGAAAGCTGGTATGTCGGTTTATATAACTTGTACAAGCAATCTAACAATTACACTTTAGATAATAAACAAATTAACTTTTGCAATTATTTACATTCATCCTTTTAGCTGTCGTGGTTTGCTATAGTACAAAAGAACTATTTTATGATTTACCATCCCAGAGCAATTATTAGATGTGCATCGTACTTCTGTTCTTTTGTCAAAAATACATCAAAGGCAATACTTGAGATGAAGGATGAAAATTGTAGCAGTTACTAAACTCGTATTTTAACTCAACGATCAAGCTCATTGAACTTACACACTCAGAATATCCACGGTTAGCTTGATGGATTGTGCCAATGCTCATAAAAAACTCTGAAAAATATAAGGACCATAAAAAAAATCAATCGAGAATTTTAATATTTTTACATTTTAGCAGATTTCATGATGCGTTGGGAGTTTGGGACTGCAGATATCATAAGTGATTACCTTAACAACAACATTTGAATAATGATAGATGTCCGACAGAAACCAGTAAATGAGTTATAGTTTGAAAGAAGGAAGACTTGGATACTAACTAAGAAAATACTAATTGTAAGTAAATTAAAAAATAAATTGATCTACATCTAAAATATGCCTTCCAGTCTTCGTCTAACATCATAAGGGCATCAACTGGTGCAAGCGTAGTCAACTAACATGCTCCTTTGCTGCAATGATGAGTTAATCCAATCTCGATCGAAATACAGAAGGAGCTGCTCAAAAGGCTATCTATATAAGTTACTAAGTTCAATCAAACAAACATATGCCTAGTTTATAAAATTCTTAGCAAGTTTATGATTTCTTAGGTTGTATATGATTTCATAAGAACTTATGTAACTACTATTTACCTCATAAAATTAATTTTTATGATTATATCCCCTCCCGTTCTCTTCCCTACACCTGTAACGATGGGTTAATCAGTTTATGCCAGAATCACTATCCCTAGAGTACTTCAACTTCTTAGCTTATAGATAATATCCTTTACTTCATAAGTAATTATTGACCCAATAAGTTTGTGGTAATTGGAAATATCAATAAGTTAATTATTTATTTATGATTAGCACAATTATTGCTCACATCCCGTGAAATTATCGAAACGCCCCTAAAATGTAATTGTGCGCATAATGCGTCTTTCAAAACTCCGATGGGAAATTTGAGACCGGATTTGCGATCAGCGTAGAAAATCAAGTCAAAAAATGATCTCGACCCAATTTAAGAGCAACTGGAGTGAAAAATAATTTTTGTCAATTAATCAAAAAATAGTGTATGTCCGCGTCCTTGGCGCGACGCGGAGCAACACTTTGCTTTTTTTTTTCAATGAGAGTTAGTTTTTCAAAAAAATTCACAAAATACATAGGTGCACGCCCCCTCCGTGACGTGCACCAGTGTACCAGTTTTAACTTTTTTTTCTTTTATTTCGGGAAGGGCAATTTTATCCTTCCCAATATATTTTAATACCCCAAAAATGTATTTCTAAACGATATTTCGTACGAAAGGGTTTCAAAACCCATATTTTTCTAAGGCAAAACGTACTTTCTGAGAGAGGAGAAGAAGAAAGGGTTAAGGGTTCCAAGTCCAGGTTATAAATTCTTGAATGAAGTTGAGAATTCTCCAGTCCCAGGTATGTAAAGGCTACCCAAAAGCATGAGATTGTTCTTCCATCTGCCCCAATGTAAAGTTAGGATGTAAGATTGATAGTTAGAATCTTGAATAGTGATTTCTTGAAAGTTTTCTTGAATAATACCTATAATTCTTGAATATTGTCTTTAATTCTTGAATTTGTTTTTTAAATTATATTTTTATATCTTAATTTGATGATCATGATGTTTAAAGTTTACTGTATACCTGCATTATTATGTGATTGTGATTTAACCTGTATAAATTCTCTCTGTAAAGACTTGAATAATGAATTTAGGGGGATGTCTAGAGCCTTGAGGGTCTGAATGTGATGTTCGACTGAGTTTGAGTCCTGAGGTGATGTGTATTGATGATTGTGATAGCTAAAAGCAATATTGATAGAATTGGATGAATATATTCCCTTGAATTTGAAAGGATAGTCTTACTCGTAGAGGTTGAGTGATGAAAATCCTTGCAAACAATATTGATAGAGTTGGATGAATATATTCCCTTGAATTTAAAAAGATAGTCTTGCCCGTAGAGGTTGAATGATTGAAATCCTTGATGAATTGATAGACTTATGAGCATGTCGAGTCCTGAGAGGAGTATTGAGCACCAAAAATGAGTAAGAATGAGTCTCACTCGTACTCATTACCTACATGGCCAGCGTAGCAGAAGATTGGACTGTGAGAACTGATGTTTCCGTAGTCCCAAAAGAGGACTTACTATTATACACCCCTGATGTACGACATTTTACCCCGGTAAGGTATTGGGCGGATGCCGCAACGATATCGCTTTGTTGTACCACCACCAAATCATAGGTGGTAGATGTAGGTCCAAGAAACTTCTAGATAGGTCTCCTGATGATAGAACTCTGATGTGATGTGATTGCTTGATGTTTTGATGGATAGTGAGGTGATAGAGCCCGGTCTTATACTCTGAGGTGAGGTTGAGTGGGTGATGAGTGATTTTTACATTGTTCTATTTACTTTAGCCCATTTTACATACAGTACATTCCACATACTAATGCCTTTTTGGTACTGCATCATTTTATGATGCAGATTCTATAGACAGAGGACTTCAGCAGCCCAATCATTGAGGTTCAGAGCATTGATTTCAGACCATGGTGAGTCTTTCCCAGCATTTGGAGGATGATTATTATTTCTTTTTATATCACCATTTCTTTGACTATGGCAAACATGGTCTGTCATGGTGTCTTCTTAGATATTAGTTATAGAGAATTCGTAGACATAGACAGTTGATGGACAGTGTCGGGCTTGTTGATTCCCGTCTCCTTTCTTTGAGATATTTATTTATATTATCTTATGGTAGCTTATTATTTTATTAAACCTTCTGCATATGAATGGATGGAATGATGGCAATGAGACTAGGTGGTCCGCTTGGGGACTAGCAATAGTCTTCGAGTGTCAATCACATCTAGGGTATCCTCCTAGAGCGTGACAATTACTCCACACTCAATCTATTAAAGATAGAATATCGCAATTATCAAACATAACTTGGTAAATAGTTTCAACACAACTTACATTTGCAAGTGGTGCTTTGCTGTTGTATTTTCATGACCACGTATATCTCATCTACCTGATATAACAACTTCTTCAATATGATCCCACAAAGGAGAGGGGTGGGGGTTGGAGAGGATAGAGCGTATGCAAATCTTACCCTTTCTTGTTAGGTAGAGAACCTGTATTCTGAGAAATCCCGAGTCAAAAAAAGTAAAAACATAACATTTAAGAAGACATAAGCAATAACAGAACAGTAAAAAAGTAGAGGCTCTAAAGCCAGACCTCCAAAGTAAAAATACCAAAATCTAGCTATAGTAGTTGCATATATTATTAACTTTTGAGATCTTTAGAATGCTTGAGATTTTTCTTATGTTCCTTTTTAACAAGTCTTAATGTTAGGTCTTTCACCACTGGAAACTACAGTATAACCCTTATACATTTCTATAAAATCCAAAATTGTCAGGTTCGAAGAGCAGTTGAATAGTAACATATATGCTTAAGTTAGGCATGAAATATATTATTTGAGTAAAGAATCTCTCCAGGGTGAGTAATCGAGCCAATAGATCTCTTGCACAGACTTCAAACCTTCTTTCATTTGTCTTCTGTTCTTCACATTATTACCATTTCCAATATGTTTATTGGGCTCATTATACTATAATTCAATCCATTACACTTGTGTAAACTAAACTTATCGTAAGCAATGAATCTTTCCTTTAGAAGCTACGCGGCCTTGCCATCTTCATCCAACTACCAAAGCTGAAGAGAATACATTTCATAAAATAAACCTTTCAAACCATTAGAGTTTTAGCAGATGACATTCTTGATCTTAGCTATTCAATATTGAAAATATCAAATTATCCATGAAACACCCAAATAAGCATTCAATTTATTCTAGAAGTTGTTCAATTTAGCTTACCTTTTTCAATGACAGGGGCATCACAGTTCAACTTCAGAGAATCTAAGTCATTCAAATTTCATGCAAAGTTTTGTTTCGGCTACATTTTCACATAATAATGTATCCAAAAGAAAAGTATTCAATCAAAAAGTAATTGTATCTTTCTGTTGACACAACCTTTCACTATTCTCGTTGAGTTTTTCTAAATGTCATTAGCTATTATAAAATTAACTGAGAAAATACCGGTCAATAAATCAATTACTAAAAGAGCCAAATGCGAAATATCAATTACTAAAAGAGCCAAATGCGAAATATCAGTTACTAAAAGAGCCAAATGCTCAGGAAGTTCATCAATAGCCTTCAATAAATGAAATTTATATTCAATGAAGTTACTACAATCCTTTAGCAATTTGGCTATTCCTTTTTTTCTGTAAATCAATAAAAGCATAAAAAGGATCTTTTTTTAACCTATTATCACACCTGCACTAGTAAAAAAAAATAAAGAAAAATAAAATTTGTATTAGTAAAACCTAGGTGCAAAAAATAACAAAAGAAGCCCCCCAAAAAAAAGGAAATTCACAGTGAAGTAAAAAGTACAGTAGAGGTGTGACAAATATATTGCACCCAAAAGAATCAAACATAGCAAAAAAACAGCTGAACAAACAACATTAGAGGTAATTTAGTGTTTTATTGAGTCAAAAAGAGATTAAACGGGAAGCTAGATAGAGAAAAAAGAAATAAAAATCGATAAAATATTATATCAGAGACTATATCGATTACTGGCTCAATCGTCACTATTTATTTGTGAGTTTCAAACCTCTCACCATTTTCTCTGAAATGGAAATTCTTCAAACTTCAGTTTCAAAATTTAGGTTAAAATCTCAAAATTTTAATGAAAATTTAAAGTGAAAGAATTGTGCTTAAGAAATAACCATTGGAATAAGAAAACAATCAGAGGAGAAAGAGTGAAAAGGGAAGAAGGACAAAAACACGGTGGGAAAGCAATATATTGTGCTTACAAGACAACTGGATTTATATTTAGTAAACACGTGTATGTATCAGTACATTATTCAAGAGTCATTGTTTGTGTACATCTTATGTTGCTTTTGGTACAACTTTACAGTGCTATGTTCGTCCCACTCTTCTTCGCTTATATAATATAACTAGTTTAGTGTACGTGCATTGCACGTGTGTGTCACATTAATATTATTAAATTGAATAGTATAAATATTTGAAAAATATTTCTAAGGACCTTCATATTTTTAAAGTAATATTAATTTAGTATATGTGTATTGAATGTGTATCATGCGTCTATAATTAAAATATGTATAAGAAATTATACTACCTCTACTTTAAGATTTTCCTCCCACAAAAGAGTAAATTATTAGAGATACTTTTGTCATTATAAGACTCAAAAAATTAAATTGTATAAAAATTATTTTGAATTTATATTTTTTTTGCTTTTAGCGAATATTCATGTGATAAAGTTGACTTTAATTTTTGTGTAGTTAATCTTTTTTTTTATTTACATTTTTTCTATATAGCATAAAAATAATATAACTCTTTAAATAACAATTTCTTATTGACAAAGATAATATAAATTTTTAATTGTTATTGATCTATAGTTTTTTTCTTAATGTAGGCAAATTATTAGGCTATTTCAATATATTCTTAGTATATTTCTATTCTAACATTACAAATTTA
>DF360811.1:35111-46450 GCA_000787875.1 Solanum virginianum | reverse complement strand
GGTTTCTGATCCTCTCTGTTTTCTTGTATGAATTTGCTAATCTATTTCCTTGTATGCATATTGGGCACATGTTATATTTGTTTTCATTTTAGCTTATTAGAACTCCATTTTATGGTGTTTTTGAAGGATAAGAATGACTAATGTACAGTGTAGTTGCTGATCATGTTCCTGCGTGGCTGTTGTAGTGAAGTACTAGTGGTTTATTACATTTTCATATCACATCTATTTAAAGTTTGCTGTCACTGGCGTTATACGTCATGTTGCTGTTCTGTTCATCTCCATCACTGGCTAGCTGGCCTTGTCTTGTTGTTGGTATACATTGCATGTCATTGGAAAGCTTTTAGGGTAGGATATTGGGTATTATTCTATTGTCATCTAGCTTTAAGCTTCTCCGGTTTTCCCTCATTCATGCTCTGTTTCAGTGTGCTATTGTATTTAGCTGTTGTTCATCATTAGAACATAGTTCATTAGTACACTGTTTGAATTATATTACTTTGGCTCTTGCTTGGTTTTTTGCCTCAAGTCCCAAGCTTTTTCTTTGGATCGTAATTATGAGTATCCCTATCCTCATTTTGTTAAAACTTTGGAAAATGAAGTATGCCTTGCTCTTAGCCTCTCTTATGTATTGTTAGAGTTCAACTAGTAGAGATATAATATTACTTCTTAAAGACATGCTATTATCTCGTCAAGTTTGGGTTAAGAAATGTGCCTATTATCTTGCAAAGTTGACATATAGCTTACTAATCTCGGTGATTTATTTTAAAATGTTGCACTTTAATGATCTTCAACATTTATTTGGGTTATCTATATCGCATATTAATCCTTATTTTTTTTTGTCTTTGCATGAACTACAATTCCGGGGTTCTCTTGAATCCCATCTTGCATTTCCTTGGGCCAGGGAGGCCCAAGTTCTCTTTTCTTTGAGTCAGCCCAACATATAGGAAAATGGGGAGCTGGTTACAAGTTTTGGAAGTCGAGATACAAGTTTTGAAGCCCCAAAATCAGTGTTTATACACTGATATATAGCAGATATACAATAAGTGTATATCACAGTGAAATGGGCCAACGTTCTCCTTTTTTTTTTTATTTCCACTTGGGTTTAGGGAAAATTTTGCAAAACTAGCCATTTCTTTCAAGTTTAATCAACTTCTTTTAAAGTTAAGCAAATCCTTTCAAATTTAAATAAATCTTTCAACTCTGATCAATACTTTGAAATTTAGTCAAAATATTTTAAATTCAGTCAACTCTATAAAATTAGGTAAACTTTTTTTTTTAAAATCCAGTAACATGTCAAAATTCAGTCAATATTTTCAAATCGAGTCAAATCTTTCAAAGTTAGTCAAATTGTCTAATCGTCGGTCGACTGCATGTTAGCGGTCATTTTGAGTGATTAATTTTTTCTCAAAGTGGAAATTGAACCCTTACCCATTTTCTCTGAAATTTTGAAACTTTTCTGTTAGGTTTTGAAATTTAATTTTCCTTAAAATTAGGTGGCGACTCTGTTTTCTTTCAATTTTTGGGAATTTTGATTCGTAGTTTAAATCAATTGAGCATCGAATTCTATTTCTGGAGAGAGTTCGGTCATTTTTCGGTATAATAGAAATGGCGACTCTGGTGGGGATTATTCAATTAGGTTCTAACCATTAGATTAGGTTGTTTGACTAACTGTTTGATTTATTTTGTTATATTTTCTTATTTGCTTTAGTTTGTTTAAATTTGATATTAAACTGTCATTTGTATTTTATGGCATTTTTCTATTGTATCTTGTGTATTTTGGAGGATGGTTTTGTGATCCCGTAGTCGGGTCCCCAAATACTTAACCCTTTTTGGAATAAGTGGCACTTTATTGGTTTGTAGATTCGTCCAATGGTTGTCATGAACTTTCAGCTCAGGTTGTCTGCCTGGGTGCCCAGTCAATTCAAAAGCCCACTCTTAGATACCTAGGGTAGAGCGAAGTCAAATTCCTACTTCTAAGCATTGGCCTAAGACGACCCAGCACGTAAGGCGTGTTGGGCCCATTAGAAAGACCACCTTGAGTTCAAAGTGGCCTCTCGGTCCAAATGTATGATCATGCTTATGTGTTTATATTTGAAGGATGTATATGTTGTTTAGCGAACCTTTGTCCCTTAGGGTTTTGAGTTCATTTTAATAGCATTTTAATCAAAAGAAGGTTGTTTTTAAGGCATTACATTCAAAGGTGTTCAGAGTCGCTGAGAAGTTTAAGAAGAGGAAACCTTTCATGAAGATTTAGCTTATGACTATGCCCCTGCGTGGGATTGATTATTTTGTATCCCTTTCCCAAATTATGTATCCCATTAAGTTTATTCATAAAGATTGTATAAATATTTTTGGGGCAATGAAACGTTTAAACTTGTGTATACATCCTTCAAATCGTTAGGCGTACCCTTGGCACAAAAGGGTCACATATCTGTTTAGGACGCGCAATATCTGTTTATGTAATATGTTTTATAATTGTTTGTGTGATTATGTTGCTTTGTTTGAAGACTTCTAGCCCATTTCTTTTCAAAAGTTTCTAGAATCCCCTAAGCACATAAATCAAGTCACTATCAAGAGTTCGTCCAAATACTCTTCGAGTCTCAAGTTTCTCAACAAAATCGAACTCCACTCTCAAAATTCAAAAATCCTACTTGTCTAAGGTGAATTTCTCAGTTCGGAAAGTTTCAGGCTTTAGAACTACGTAGGGTCTAATTTCTCCTTCGTGAGATACGTAGGCAGCCTCTCAAGGCTCGGCCCCCCTTAAAAAAAAGTTTTTCCTATTTCGTGATCCTTCCTTACAAAGAAATCACCCCCCATTTTAGAAAAAGTATTTTCTTTCCCGTCATCCTCTCTTACAAAGGAATCATCAAAATACAAAAATTGAACACATTGCCTGATTCACAAACCTTGAATTAAATAGGCAATATTTCGCCTATTTTATTTGGCTTGCCCCTAATAAAAAAAAGCTTATTTTTCCGCTGATTCACAATTCTCGAATCATGCAAGATTTTGCCTGATTTTAGTCACTTTCCTATCTTCCTGGTTTGTCTGTTTTCAAAATTATATAGGCAACTATTCTGTGTTTGTTCTATCTCTCGTATATCTTTTGGCTAGTTTACGTTTGAATAAGGACTAACACATTTGCGTTTTTATTGATATCTGTGTGTTATCTTGCATTGCTTAATAATTTGAAGAAACTAACATGATCACTTTTAAGTATTTTTTTTTCTTGTAGGTAGTTTAGAATTGATCTGTGTTGATAAAGCTGGCCGATCATCCATATTTCACTAGATCGAGATCATTGAGAGATCTCTCTCCTGACTAAGGCCAATGAAAAGGAAAAATGACAGACCACAATGATGATGCAAACATGACTGAGATCACTGTGACAGATCCCATTATCACACAAAAAAACGAGTTAATTGCACAGCTGATGCAACAGATGTTTGATATGAAGACGGAAATGAAAAAGACTTAGGAGCTAGCAAATTTGGCTATCACTGCTAATCTTCCCGGTCCAAACCACGAGAGGCATCCAATTCATTTTTCTTCTCCTGATCCATCTCATCAACCTGTCCCTATCTCCATAAATCCGCCAATCATTCCTGTTTAAGCTTCCCCTGTCATCAACTCAACTGTCCCTGACGCAGGGCCGTCTAATGTTTTTTCCCAAAACCCAAATAATGCTCAAGCTGGCAGTTTCTCTTACATTGCCCACACTATCCAACCCCAAGTAATTCCTCCTGAAAACCATGTTCTGGACCAATGCAATCTACCTTCCACCTAAACAGTGCCTCCTAAAGTTCCTTTCCATATCTCAATCTTTAACAATCTACATATCCTTTACTCCACTTACCTTGAGGTTGATCATTATAAGGAGAAGGAAAATGAATGGAAGGTCAAGGAAGAGATGGCCAAATTGGGTATAAAGGAAGAAATTGTAAAGGCTATGAAACAATTTCACTATACGCCTAATGTTGTTGGACTAGATTATGAGGATTTGAGTATTCACCCGGATCTGAACCTTGGACTAGATTATGAGGATTTGTGTATTCACCCAGATCTGAACCTTCTAGAGGGGTTCAAAGTACCAAAGTTTGACAGTTTCAATGGAAGTGGAAATCCTTTGGCCTATTTGAGGGTATATTGTGATCAGCTGGTTGGTGTCGGAAAAAATGAAGCGTTGCTGAGTGTGGTTTTTCAGCCGAAGTTTAAGTGGGGAGGCCCTAGAATTGTTTACCTCCCAAGTAACCAACCAATGGGCCAATTGGAGTGCCATGGCCAAAGCTTTTGTTGAAAATTTTACTTATAATGTCGAAATTGTGCCAGATCGTTACTTGTTGGAGAGGATTAAATAGAATTCAATCGAGAGCTATCGAGAATATGCTTACAGATGGAGGAAGAATGCTGCCAGAGTGTGTCCTCCTATGTTTGAAAAGGAGATTATCGAGGTGTTTGTGCGCTCCCAGGAGCCAGAATTTTATGAAAGGATGATGTTGCTCGTTGGAGCAAAATTTGCGGACATAGTTAAGATCGGTGAGAATATTGAGGATGGGCTCAAAATAGGCAAGATCACCCGTATCTCTAATTCGTCTGGGGTGTTTGGGATGTTGGGAAAGAGGAAGGAATATGTGTTAGCTGTCTCCGGTGTACAAGACAAGAGGAGAACCCCTAGCAGCGCCTCAAAAGGTCATCACCCCTTCGAATCCATTTTCAACCTACCCCACAATATCACCCTCCTCCCTATTATCACTCCCCACAATATCCAAACATAATCCCAAACTACCAGTCTCCACTGCCAAGTTGCTCCCATATCCAACCAACTTATCAGACTCCCTCTACATACAATATCCAAACATCATCCCAAATTACCAGTCTCCATTGCAAACTTGCTCCTATATCCAGCCAACCCAACCGTCAAATTACCAAACGTCGTCATACCCAAGATTCCACACCCCTGCATTTCCCTGTTGAAACTATCCCAATCACCATCGAGTGCCTCCACCTCCGCAAAATAACTATAATCCTCCCTATCTAAATACAGATAAAAGACCCCCTAGGGTGTTCACTCCACTCGCCGAAAGTTGGGCAAAGCTATTTGAGAGATTGTCAGCTGCAGGATTGATTCAGCCTGCCCCTCTGAGAGCCATGTATGTTAATTTTTGCTTCTTCAAGGGTGATCAGACTTGTGTTTACCACTCTAATAGTGTTGGGCATGACACTGAAAATTGCATAAGTCTGAAGTATAAAATTCAAGAGTTGATTGATCGTAACATGGTCGTTCTTCGAACTGTTACTCCCAATGTCAACAAGAATCCTTTGCCTAATCATGGGGGAAACATGACTGGCATGATTGAGAAAGGAGAAGTTTGGTATATAGCTGATAGCAGTGTCTCTAAGAAATAGTAAACGCTACCAATGATGACTGAACATTAAAGCCACAGCAATTTGTTAGGGCATACTTGGATTTAGCAAAAATATCACCCATCACCACTTGATGATCAACTCATATGATGTCAAGAGATGCTAAGCCTAGAGACTCAGAGTGTTCTTTTCCTGTAATCGCACAATTGCTTATAACTATTTCTATTATTTAGAGTGAACTACGTTTGACCTGAATTCTCAAGAATGAGATACGTAGGCGGCCTATGTCGGCCTCAATCATCCCTTTATTACCCTTTATCATTCTTTTTATCCTAAACTACGTTTGACCTGAATTCTCAAGAATGAGATACGTAGGCGGCCTATGTCGGCCTCAATCATCCCTTTATTACCCTTTATCATTCTTTTTATCCTAAACTACGTTTGACCTGAATTCTCAAGAATGAGATACGTAGACAGTCTATGTCGGCCTCGGTCATTTCCTTATTTTAAAATTTACATTTTTCTCTTTACCTCCCAAAAAGAAACTACGTTTGACCTGATTCCTGCCCCAACGGGATACGTAGGCGCCACAACGGCCCGGTCATACTCCTAGAAAGGAAACTGACACAGAATTTTTGAAAGGAACTCAAAAATTCTAAATAAAGAAGTCCATCTTCAATAAATTGAAGTTCAGAACATAACAAAACTTCAACTGGGATAGAATTTTTGAGAAGTGATCTCAAAAAATTCTCGAGGTGCTTTTGACAAGCTATCAACCTCTAAACTGGGACAGAAATTTTAAGGTTACCCTCAAAATTTCGCTAAGCATCATTACAAATTCAAAAGTCATATTGAGGATTCTTAGCCTGATCAGAAATTCAAAAACAACCAAGAAGATGGGAGATTAAAGCACTTCATCGGGACAAGACGATGAGCAAATAATTAAAGAATCAACACAGATCAGTTCATTTTGAAACTAAGCATATTTCTTTGGATGCAGGAACTAAAGTCGCAAGACGAGAAGCAAACAATTGAAGGATCAACACAGATCAGTTCATTTTGAAACTAAGCATTTTTCTTTGGATGCAGGAACTAAAGTCGCAAGACGAGAAGCAAATAATTGAATAATCAACATAGATCAATCAAATAACTTAATACAATGGACAAGATCACCACACTTCACCCAGGGAATTCATTGCAGGTCTTATCAACAAGGCAATAACCGAGGTGTAAATAGTTTCGCCTCACTCAAATTCCCAACAACTCATCTTGTCGTGCATTGCAAAAAGAGTTACCGATCTAGGGTCATTATATATTCATCGCCTCCAAAAGTTTATTTTACCAATTGCTCCTAAAGAGCCATGTCAGATGCCAGTTTATTTTTGCCAGTTGCTCCTAGAGAGCCATGCCAGATGCCAGTTTATTTTTTTGCCAGTTGCTCCTATAGAGCCATGCCAGATGCCAGTTTACTTTTTGCCAGTTGCTCTTAGAGAGCCATGCCAGATGCTAGTTTATTTTTGCCAGTTGCTCCTAGAGAGCCATGCCAAATGCCAATTTATTTTTGCCAGTTGCTCCTAGAGAGCCATGCCAGATGCCAGTTTATTTTTTCCAGTTGCTCCTAGAGAGCCATGCCAGATGCCAGTTTATTTTTGCCAGTTGCTCCTAGAGAGCCATGCCAAATGTCAGTTTATTTTTTTGCCAGTTGCTCCTAGAGAGCTATGCCAGATGTCAGTTTATTTTTTGTCAATTACTCCCAGAGAGCCATGCCAGATGCTAGTTTATTTTTGTCAGTTGCGCCCAGAAAGCCATTTTTATTTATCAGCTGTGCCTAGAGCGCCATTTTATTATTAGTCTCCCCGAGCGGATCATTTTATTTTCTAGTTGCGCCTACAACACCATATTGATTCATTATCTATCACACCGGAAAGAAGAATGTATATCGAATATGGTGTGGAAGTCATCAAATAGGATGCAGCATAACGTGAAACTTTTTTCTTAGCAGCGAACTGGGACATAGTCTGAAAGGGGGCGTCAAACCTTTCGGACACGAGCTGGGCAGCGACTACCACCATAATTTTTCTTAGCAGCGAACTGGGACATAGTCTGAAAGGGGGCGTCAAACCTTTCGGACACGAGCTGGGAAGCGACTACCACCATAATCCAACTACACCCCTGTCAGAAGGCATGTGGAAATTTCTGTAAGTTTGTTAGTTTCAGTTTCTCATCCCGGTGATCTATCTTAACTCTCGCCGGAGGCAATCTTCTAATCCGAGTGACAATGTACCAAGAGTTCTAAAATTTATGTCCGTGTAAGTTCTTAATTACGAATGTGAAGCATGCCACATTTATGATTAAGAGGTTGCAAGCCTCTTTTTCATAATTCGATTTGTTTGTCACTCTTCCTGACCAGAGGTCATCTCAGAATAGGAGATTTCCTCTTCAACCGATAGAGTCGAACTACAAGCAGCCTGATTCCTAAGTCCAAGGATATGTAGGTGGGCTCAAGTTTGAAAGAATTTCCCTTTCAAGCAATAGAGTCGAACTACAAGCAGCCTGATTCCTATGTCCAAGGATATGTAGGCATAGCCATAATTTCTCCAGATCCGCACCAAAGTTTTTTTTTTTTAAAAAGATGTGATCGGTTAAAAATTAGGTTAGTCAAGTTTCTTTGTCCACGATCTCTTTCATCGATCATATCCAAAGAAAGGAACAACTGTTGACACCACATTTTTACCCTCCACATCACAAATTACCGAGTTTGTTCAATTGAAACTAATTAATTTTTCGTGTGGTGGGGGGGCTCATGCACCTCTACTTTTCCTATTTCTTTATTTCCTCTCTCTCACATGCTTTCCCTTTCTCCAATTCCCCTTTTTCCTTTCCCACTCCCCCATACCCTTTTCCCCTTTCCCTTGTCCCCCTCTTCTTGTTCTTCATTAGAAAACCCAACGAAACCAGCAACACGGGGAAAAAACCAAAATCAGCTCTCCAACGTTCAAACCCACTCTCCTCGCATGTTGAACCTGACATTGACAAACCGCGCCCTCATAACTCGTTGTCCCTCACACGTGCCTTTTGGTCGAATCGATCATTTCCTTCACCATTTTGAACCTTAATTTGTCTCTTATAAATACTCATGTTCTTCACCAAAATGGAGGGGGAATAGAACAGGAGAGACAGAGCGGCGGCCGTCGATAATTCAAAACCCTAAAAACTCGACTAATTTCTAGCAAGCAGCGGCAGGGGCCGATTCTGAATTCAAAACACTAGCAAGCTTACTTGATTTTCATAGCCATTTTTTATTTCCAAAGCTCAATATAGTTCACAGATCCTCGAGCCATTTTCCAGAAACTCGTTTGATTTTTAAAATTTTGAGATTAAAATTTCTGGGTCTGAGGCTGTCGGATTTTCAATTTTAGTAGTGTCAAAGTCGCTTTCAAACTCGTCGTCCTAGTTCCTGCTCCAAAAAAGGTAATATTTCACTCTCGTTCTTTCGTTTGAATCTCATATACTTTAGCTGAATGTGATACTGTAGCTGAATGTGAGTGTTCATGTTTACATTAATCTGATTTTAGCTGGAGGTGCTCTATTAAGAGTAAGATGATTCTGTGGTTTGTTGTGAACTGATTGATATTGCTTACTCCTTTTTTTCTATGAATACAGTTCGTTAATAATGTTATTGGGTTCATGTACACCCTAATATTGCTTAGCATCTCGAATCAGCTATAAGTTGCCATGATAAGTTGATGCTGCAAGTTTACTGTTAAATAATGGAATCTGTGTTGCCCATTCTCAAATAGTCAATTTTTACTCTAGCTTAATCAGTCATTTTTAAGAGAAATGCAACTCTTGTTCTTCCTTGGTTCATATCTGCTTCCCCATCTGAATTTGACTCGAGTATTGTTGTATTGATTTAGCATGTTATCCCTTTGTTTGATGTTATACGTATTGGTTTTGTCTGAAATTAATGACCATATCCAACAACTTTCAAACGCATGTACTGACTTCCTTGGGATGATTTTGATGTCTTTTTTTCCTTTTGTGGAGAAAGTTAAGCTTTGTGAGCGTCAAATGTTTATTCTAACGTCACATTAAGTATGAACCTATTTAAGTTGTTAGGAGTCAAGATCAATGTTAAAATGACCCTTGCTTTTTCAAGAGCGTGCTGTAAGCCTGTTATGGTTCGTTTTACTGATGTTTCTGATTTTCTGAATGCTGTCAGTTCGAGTATGGTCGTTACAATGAATGATTTTTAAACACAAAGTTGAATATCGGACACATGTTTCTGATCCTCTCTGTTTCCTTGTATGAATTTGCTAATCTGTTTCCTTGTATGCATATTGGGCACATGTTATACTTGTTTTCATTTCAGCTTGTTAGAACTCCATTTTAGGGTATTTTTGAAGGATAAGAATGACTAATGTATAATGTAGTTGCTGATCATGTTCTTGCGTGGCTGTTGTAGTGAAGTACTAGTGGTTTATTACATTTTCATATCAGATCTGTTTAAAGTTTGTTGTCACTGGCGTTATACGTCATGTTGTTATTCTGTTCATCTCCATCACTGGCCAGCTGACCTTGTCTTGTTGTTAGTATACATTGCATGTCATTGGAAAGCTTTTAGGGTAGGATATTGGGTATCATTCTATTGGCATCTAGCTTTAAGCTTCTTCGATTTTCCCTCATTCATGCTCTGTTTCAGTGCGCTATTGTATTTAGCTGTTGTTCATCATTGGAACATAGTTCATTTGTACACTGTTTGAATTATATTACTTTGGCTCTTGCTTGGTTTTTTGTCTCAAGTCCCAAGCTTTTTCTTTGGATCATAATTATGAGTATCCCTATCCTCATTTTGTTAAAACTTTGGAAAATGAAGTATGCCTTGCTCTTAGCCTCTCTTATGTACTGTTAGAGTTAAACTGGTAGAGATATAATATTACTTCTTAAAGACATTCTCGTCAAGTTTGGGTTAAGAAATATGCCTATTATCTTGCAAAGTTGACATATGGCCTACCAATCTCGGTGATTTATTTTAAAATGTTACACTTTAATGATCTTCAACATTTATTTGGGTTATCTATATCGCATATTAATCCTTATTTTTTTTATCTTTGCATGAACTACAATTCCGAGGTTCTCTTGAACCTCATCTTGCATTTCCTTGGGCCAGGGAGGCCCAAGTTCTCTTTTCTTTGAGTCATCCCAACATACAGGAAAAGAGAGAGCTGGTTACAGGTTTTGGAAGTCGAGATACAAGTTTTGAAGCCCCAAAATCAGTGTTTATATACTGATATATAGCAGATATACAATAAGTGTATATCACAGTGAAATGGGCCAAGCCCATTAGCAGTAGCAGCTAAGCAGGAAAATGGGCTAAGCAGGCCCAACCTTGGTAGAAATAAAACAGCTAAAAATTGGTCATGTTAAGCCCAATCTTTACTCTTCTTTTATATTGTGTCTATTATATTATTTTGTTGTTTAATTTTGATACTAACATTTTATGTGTTTGTTATTAATCTAATTAATTTCCCTAGCATATTTTGCCATTTACGTTCTCCTTTTTTTTTTTTTTAAATTTCCACTTGCGTTTAGGAAAAATTTTGCAAAACTTGCCATTTCTTTCAAGTTTAATCAACTTCTTTCAAAGTTAAGCAAATCCTTTGAAATTTAAATAAATCTTTCAAATCTAATCAATACTTTGAAATTTAGTCAAAATATTTTAAATTCAGTCAACTCTATAAAATTAGGTAAACGTTTTTTTCAAATCCAGTCAATATGTCAAAATTCAGTCAATATTTTCAAATCGAGTCAAATCTTTCAAAGTTACTCAAATTGTCTAATCGTCGGTCGACTGCATGTTAGCGGTCATTTTGAGTGATTCATTTCTTCTCAAAGTGGAAATTGAACCCTTATCCATTTTCTCTGAAATTTTGAAACTTTTCTGTTAGGTTTTGAAATTTAATTTTGGTTTCCTAATT
>DF360811.1:7535-30670 GCA_000787875.1 Solanum virginianum | reverse complement strand
GGGTTATACCAAAATATGTATTATCCGATGTGGTTCTGCCTCTTTTATACAAAAGACCTCCAGGTAGGCCAAAAAAAAAAACAGAGACAAATCACTCTCCGAGTTGCTTTCGTCAAAGGGTAAAAATACATGCAGTAATTGTGAAATTGTAGGGCACAGTAGGTAGGTGTACCAGTAAAAATAGGTCCCAAACTCCTTAGGTTAGGAATTATCAATCGATGATGTGTTTTGTTTATATTCTGTATTGTTCCGGACTATCTGTTTGAATAAATTATTCTCGAATAAATATTTTTCAATTTGTTTTGGAATAAAGTATACTTATGTGGAGTTTAAATATTTTGGAATAAAGTATACTTATGAGTTGATATACAATTCTGTTGATTTTTTTTCTTTTTAGTATTGACAGCACTGTGTACATATTGGAGCAAAAAGCTAATTATATATGTATAATTCGCATATTGTGACGACATATATATGTATGTATATAAAATTTCAAATGCGTAAAACTTATATATGTAGTGTATATGACAACTTAAGATGAGAACATGATGAAGTGTGTTTCTGAAAAAATTGGTAAGACATATGTAATGTTTAAAACATAATATTCATAAGTGTATATTTATATTCTTGATGTGTATTGAAATGTGGATATCATGTATTAGTGTGTTGGTTAAATTGTTTTATACAAAGCTAAGAATTGTATTTAACCATGGATTGATTTTTTGTATAATAAGTAACTCTATATATATGTAAGTTGTATATATTATTATATAGTTATATAAGAGTAATTCAATAATTATATGTTTTTTGTGTTTGCTATATACGATTTTGATAGTAGTTTGTGTTTGCAGCAACTTGTAGTAGTTCAAATACATTATTAATGTTGAGTAATGTTCTGTGTATAGCTTAAGGCAGCCAATAAAACTCCATAACTGTTTGTGTTATTATATTGGGATACATACACACTTATATATATATATATATATATATATATATATATATATATATATATATATATGTCACCTGTTTATACTATGTAGATGAATATAAAAGTCACTTAACTAAATGAAAAAAAGAGCTTCATTGGCCAAAAAAACAAAAAAAAAATTCCCAATGCATTTGCATGCCCCAAAAAGGCAAAATAACATAAAAAAAATTTAGTCCCAGAAATAGAAAACAATATTAGCGTATCAATAAGAACACTAACATAGAAATTGCTGTAGCCAAAAGGTTAAGAACAAAAAGTAGTGCGCAATGTAATCATCCTACTGCAGCACAATATGTTCGACATCTTCACTGGGAGTAGTAGTGTTACCCGACCTCACAGGTGCTTCATAATCGCTTACTGCCTCCTCTTCATTCTTTCGTATCCTGTAATCCCACAAAAGTGTGGCATATCGATTGTACAGCTCTATATCTATAAGAGTTTTTGGAATTTCATTATCGTCGCTCGAGTATTCAGCATACATTGCCACGTAAACTCTACAGTCCCTAATAACAAAACAAACGTCCATACTTAAATGATAAAATTTGTATAAAATCAAAAAAATGTATCAGATAGTCCTTCACATGAACTTGAGTCAATCCCCCTATATTCATAAAAATATGCTACTCAGGTATGTCGCTCACATGAACGATCTCGAAGGAGTCGTACTCTGAGTGTAGTTTATATTTCGGGTGCACATTTAAGTCAATCCCCCTGTATTCATAAAAATCAGACGACACAAGGTGCGTAGGTGTAAGCTGAGCAAACTTATTGACCTCATTATGTATGTATGCATCATGCGCTATTGATTTCATTAAATCATATGCCATGATTGTCTGATCTTTGAACGATAAAACCAACAAGATCCAATGACATTTGTCCTTCAAATTGACAAGAATGAAGATGTTATCGATTGTGTGTCATGGCACAACCTCATATAATCGAAACCTTTTTATATACAGCTTGATCACCTCTTTTGAGCTTGGATTGCATGGGCCATTTTCAAGGTCAGAGTAAGCAACCTAGATTCTTAGAATTAATGAACTGAAATGACAGTCAACTATGCTAAATGAATAGGCAGTGCTTTCAAAATACTTTACCTTTTTTCACAAGTAGTACATAATGACATCAATGTGTTGAAAAATTAGATTAATATGTAGGTAATTAATTATATATATAGAAAAATTTTAGAAGCACTGTAACTGTATAATAAAGGTAGTATTAGTGAACTGATTCTTACCGAATTCTCCATCAATTGTCCTTCGTAAGCTATCTTGTAAAATCAATTCTTATCTGATACAACCATCAACCCCCAACTCAAATGGAATATATAGTTTACACAAGCCCTTTCTGTATCGATCATCTTCAGGTTTCCTGTTGTTGGTTTTTTATGAGTTGGCAAAAAATAAAATTATTTAACAAAGAAATAATCATAAACATTACATATTATTTGATTCTTACTTGTTGCAGTGTCTGGCTAGAAGTCCTTCAGTCAATCATTTCAAAAATCGGAGATAGAGGGCAGTGTCAAGTTTGTCAAAAATTTTATTAAACGGGTACTTCTGATAGAAAGGTATAGGATTCTTTGATGAAATGCTTGTAACCAAGAAAATATTATCATATTTGTATATGCAACTTTTTTTGAATAGTTATATATAAATATGTATAAAATATTGAATTATGTAAAGGATTACCTGTTTCAAATCCAAAAGAGCCCAAGTATGGTGAAACATTATAAGGATCTGAGCGCCGGAGTCCTTGAAATAATGGAGGAGTTTGAACAATTGCTAATGAGTTGCTATCGACAATATCCATTGGATGGAGGATCATTCTTCTTTCCAAATTGAGATTCTCTGGATTAAGGCTCGGTAGACGTTTGTCTGGCAACTCAAATTGTGATTCTGTTATGTTTTCATCTATTTAAGACTTACTCTTGTCCTTCCAAATCTGGTTCTCTCTATGAGTCGTCAGATTAACCTTGTATAAAGTTAACGTATATAGATTAAAAAACAGAACAATATTATAATTTTCTGTATGTGAAATTATATTAAAAAAAATAATATATGTGATAATCGAAAACCTGCTAATATACCTCTAGGACATCTGGCTGTTGGGGAACAAATCGTCCTTGACCGTCGGGCTGCTTATCGATAATTGCAGGCGTTCTCGACGGGGCTGGAAAGGGATAGATCTGATAATAAGTAAAATATATATAGTTATTCGTATATATTTGTATAATTTTAGACATGAATTATGTGAATTCGTATATATAAATTTGAATGTCAGTTATAAATAAAGTGCTATTGATATACCTCTGTCCATCCACCATATGAGGAACGAATTAGGCTTGTCTATTGGGAGAGTTATCGACAGTTCTGATTGATTTCAGGGGGGTTTCAGCACGCTCGGTCTGATAAACAACAAACAAGATATAGTTGTGTGTGCATATTTGGGGTAACAAGTGTGTATATGTATTTATATATATAAGTATATATATTGTTATACTTAAAACATGACGAAAAACACAATATATAGTTAATTTCGTGTCAATGGTTGATGTTATATCTCTGCTCAATTGGAGAGAGGCAGTGCGTGTACCTCAGACTCCTGGGGCTTTTCACAATGGCATAGGCTGGTTCTGTGAATTCCTTATCAACGGCAATAACTATTTTTTGTGCAGCTTCAACCCCCTCCACCTGATAATGACATATGCTATAATCAATATGAAAGCGATATTCCTCTAAAATCACATGTGTATAAATAAAAATCGAATTAATACCTCTGGATTCTTTGTATCTAGGTAAGTATATTGAGCTTGCGCGGGTGTTAATTTATTAAAGTGGACAATGAAATTTTGCGGCCCTCCTAAACCCTCATCCTGTAACGTTTTCAATATTTTTATTGATTTTTTATGTAATATTTATAAAGTTGAATATATTATAAATGGATGCAATAAATACATAGTGTGTTGATTGTTGTATAAAACACATGTAATAAGTGACAGTACTTTTTTTTATATATATATCATGTGATTATATGTGTATATATATATAAAAATAACATGTATCAATAATATATGTTGCTTCCCCAGTGATAAAATTGTGAAATGATCTACTCCTGTAGAATGGTTATTTTCACAGTTCGTCTGTTTTGGTGTGCATTCAGAATCAGTTATCTGTATATATACATAATAATACATGAAAATGAAGATTTATCCAACTTCACAATACTATAGGTGTTATCTTAACCTCCAAATCATTTGGACCGATTGTTCCTCTATTGCGCTCCAACTCCACGTCGGCAAAATGACCATGTGTTTTAGATTTGATGTTAATGCTTGGTGATTTCTGTGCATAATCCCTTGAATCAGCGTGTGAGATAAACTATGTTAAAATGTTATACATGAACATTAAAAAAAAATCAAGTAATTATAAGTTAGTTTTCGATAACTGAACTTGAATAATAACCTTGGCATAATTTTTTGCTATCAAAACATCCTTGAAGTTATTTTTTATCAGCTTCTTCAAATCTTGAAACTCTTCCTTTGCCTGTTATTTTTTGGTAAAATAACAAAATGTATGAGAGTGTAATGTATAAATAATATTATGTATATATAAAATTTTATGCTTACAGATGTTTTGAACTTTTCAAATTCATCACCGAATATACCATCATCAGCTGACGTACTGCTCGATAGCTTGTCAGCTACCATGTTCCTTGTTTGTCTCGCAGTTGGTCGTCTAGCAAGTGACTTCTTTGAAGCTTGTGGGAGCCTTGTTGGAGGTAAAACTGAAGTACGACGTTGAATTGTCCTTTTAGCAGGTGATTTTGGGGCCACATTTATTTGTTTCTGGAGGGGAACAGGACCAACAGTCCTAATTTTTTCTTTTTGGGTGGTTGATGATAAACAACTTTTTTTCCCTTTTCGAGTCTTTGACATTTGAGGACATGTCTTAAAATAATTATCTGAATCATTGTCATGGCATCTGGTAGGGAGAGATGTCTGAGGTGGTACTGGAATTGGCTCATCAAACTCCGGAGGTATTTGCAAACTTGACATCTTTATGTCCGTTGGAAGTATATTCCGGAGAATAATCTGAAAATCATAGTTTTTATCAATCTATTTGTTCTGAAGTTATTGTTTATACAGATACATACCACATGTAATACTTTATATAGTATGTGTTGTATAAATGTATTGTGTGTATATTATTTAAGATATATAATTGAATATCATGTTCTGATTATTGAATTTTGTTACCCTTTAATCAAAGATTTTTATGCATTACCCTCCTACCCCTTTGATATGTAATGTATACACACATAACCTGAGCAATTGCTAGTGTTTGAAAAAAATACAAAATAATATATATGTAGAGGCATGTACTGTTCATGTATATAAGCGAGCATATGTTGTATATTATAATGTATAATTTATTTAACACATGTATATATTCACCTACTTTAAATAGTGTATAAATGAATTGAAGCACAGAAAAATCATGACTCTTCTGTTATAAAGAGGAATAAAAGACAATGGTTGCTTGTCGTGCCTTTTTACGGTCGATTCGAAATAGGGAATTGATTAGGTAATCACATCGAGATTGGTCGATTAATGTCTCCCAATTAAGAATTCTAGGGATGTGATCAGACACCTTCTTTGTAATTTTTGGATTAACTTCCGAGCAACACTTATAGAGCTATATCTGCATAGCCAAAGAGAACTCATAGATTCTGAAATATTTTCCTGTGAATGTAATCTTTGAGTGCAAGTTGTTTGTTAGCTCCTCAAATGCCTTGTTGCCCCAAAGATAATCAACTAATTGACCCGATTCATCAAGATTAAAGTCTTTTCTGTAGATTTTTGTTGAAGTTATGTAGGAAATACAAATTGGAAAACTTCACTGCATCGTTATCATTTTCTTCCCAGAGTTTGTCTTGAAAACTCTAAACAAGTTGCTTTTGGTGATCTTACTGTGACATTTGAAATACTGAGATAACAAATGATTTGACTCTTCAATGTTGAATGTAAACTCTGCGCATTCTCGTCACCGTACTTAAGTTTAGATATAAGTGCAAATTCCCTAATAGTGAATCACAATGTATATCCATTCATGTTGAAGACAAATGTATCAGATGAACTGCCTTTCAGTTCATATAACATGAAACACCTGAAGAGTTGCACTTAGACACCGCGCATCTGTCAATATCAAGCAAATCTAAGAAGCAGGTACTTTCACAAAAGCGCTTCAACTGTCTTGCGAACAAACATTTGGTAATGTCGTCCATTGCTTTGTTGTTTGTATAGCATTACATGTATTGTGTGACAGACGGGGTCCTTCCGAGAATATATTCAATATTTTATACAAATATGAGATGACAGGAGATGAAAAAAGATTAGTTATATAATTGTGACAGTGTGTGTGTATATATATTTATACTAATTGTGTTACTCTCTCCTGTTCCATATAACGTATCGTGTACTGTCACACACATACACATATAGGAACAATGTGTGTACTACAAAATCTTATGTATACAAACAAACAACAAAATGTATTCATATTTGATAGCAGATTATTTGATAAACTATAGTTATACAAATAATGTATATACTTAAAAAAAAAAAGACCTCAGAATGTATACAATAGGCAATTAAAGTATCTCTATAAATTATGATATATATCTATTTCAATTGTGATGATCTGCATAAGTATATGGAGTTGTGTATCAAATTAATAAAAAATTCGTTCAAAGTAGTGAATGCATGTATAAGAATAAATTACATATAAGGAACAATTGCTACTTGCATAAATACATTTATACACAGTATAAAAAGAACAATGGTCATTCTTGTAAAGAAATTTTTATATGGACATGTATATTGTTACTACAAGGTTTTTAGGTGACTTCAATGAATCCTATGTGTGTATATCTAATATATCAAATGTATAAATTATAGAAAAATGATAAACATGTATGATATTTCACAACTAAAAATGATGTACATTTATATATTGCACTAAAATTATATATTACTCAAAAAAAAATCTTATTTTCTTCTTCAATGTCGTTTTCTTCTGATTTGTCAGAATCAGAAGCTTTTTTTTCTTCAAAATCACACTACTGGTAGATATTTCATCCGCCTTTCTCTTCTTCGTCGAACTCATTCAGAATGGAATAGGGTCATTCCGAATTTTGGATCTTTTTTCCTCGATATCGCTAGCTTTTGCTAGAGACCCTGCAATATCCCCAATTCTTGAGTTATACCCAGCGAAAACGAAGGGAATCTTTCATAACTTTGTCATGCAAAATGTATGCCTCTAGTTATTCTCTTGAATGGAGAATCTTCGACCATAATGTGTGGGTTTGGAACTGTAAAACAAAGATTTTGTATAAAAAAGGAAAAAATAAAATTTTGGGCAAAAAATAAAAAATACGGCAAAAAATAATTATGAAATTGCAAGATAGAATTGGGAGAGAGTTTGAAAAAAAACACTTACCTGTTGAAGATGATAACTTTTGAGAGATTGTAGGAGGTGAAATAAGGATGTTTAAGGAAGAAAAATCGAAATGAAGTGTATATTTGGAGAGAGAAAGATCAATGGGAATATGAAAGGTCTTATACAAAAGGTGTTGGGACCCACAAAATCTTATGGCCAAATAAATACAAAACAGTAGCTATAAAAAGTAATAATAAAAAACTGCAATTGTGTTTTAATATTTAATACTAAAGGTTTGCTTGGTTGTGTAATTTTTCCTTCAATGAGATTTGGGATCACCATTTTAATCATATTCATAAGATAAAAGTATGGATATGTATTGTTCGATCAACTAATTTATTAATATTATTGAAATATACATAATACGTACGCTTATAGTATATATAATACATTCACTTTATATATATATATATATAGATACATACATACACACACACATACATACATACATATGCTCGTGCTAGCACGGGTTCAATATAAATTACTTTTCGGTTTCAATTTATGTGATATTAATAGATTTTTTTATATATTTTAAAAAAAATTTAAGTTGTTAATTACAGAGACCTATAGAATGTTTTATTTGTTACCTATTTCGTTCTAATTATGTTGCACATATAAAATTTTTAAATTTTTTAAAAGTATTTTCTTTTTAACACAAATATAATCATTAAAAGATTATTAAAATAATTCTTTAATTTCATTTGTCTAGCTTAAAAAGGAAGACTCAATTTTTTATTTTCTGGTTATCTTGTCTTGATTTTAACGTTTATATACTTAAAATAATTTATTATGATGATATAATAAAATCATATAGTCGAAGCAGCTGGAAAAATATTTTATTAGGGATAATATTGTAAAATCATAGTTGAAGTAGCTGAAGAAATATAAGGAAGCAGCCATAAAAAAATGCAAAATATTTTTTATTGGTCTCATGTAATAAAGAAGAAGAAGCAAGCATCTGAAACAGGCAGAACGATTGGAAGCTGCTCAAGCAGGCAGCACGATCAAAAACTATTGAATTAATCGCTTATATATAAATAGTAAAGTAAAGTAATATGCATATTTACTGTAAAGTATATACAGCTTGTATGCTTTGCAAATATTTTGTAAATTGGATGATCAAATGGTTAGGCACATAATTATCCCTAACCATAATGTGTAAAAATTTAGAGGTATATCCTCTTGAGAACAACTGCAAACCTTGTTTGAAGTTTCATATGATTGACCTATAGGAGAAAAAATGATTAAGATTTAGTTATATTTGCATAAACTTCAAGTGAAAATGACTTAATCCAATCACATTTAGTAAAAGTTCAGACAAAAATGAATTAATTTTAATTACATGAAGCTTTAATTACATGATTTCTAAAGTTATTCAAAATGAATAAAATTTTCAAAAAAAATAAAAAAATAAAAACGAGTGTATGTTCAGTAATAGTGTTCAAATAAACTATGCGTGAAAATTTACTACTATCTTGGTGAAAATAATGTTCACTTGCTACATTTCTATTATTCCTTAAAAAAGTAACTATTATCCGAGTGTTTAATTTTCATATGTGAAATTTCTTATTTTGAAATTTCAAGGGATGACAAGAAGCTATTTTTTAATTATTCAAATTAATTTGAAATTATATTCGTTCTATTCTTAGAAAAAAATTTGTGATCTATTTAATAAAATATGCATTTTCCATGTGAAACTAAAATTTGAATGATAATATGCTCAACTAAAATAAGAAATAACTTTGTATAATATCGTAAACTTAGAACCTATACGAATAAGAATTTCATGACACGATTCTACCAAATTGAAACTTATATAAGTAAGAATTTCATGAGAGGATCCTAGAATTAGAGATTTTTGCTATGACAATTTATCATTGTTAATTCAATAATAAATAACAAATAAAAAAGCAACGAAAAGAAACAAATTAGATAAAAAAAATGTTACTGAGTAAAGATCATAGAATTGGTGCAAATAATTAAATCTCAAAATACTAATCTGGACTTTTCATTGTTTTTGATTCAACTCTAAAATTATTATGGATTTGTGAATTACAAAAGTTGAACTTCAAAATATCTTTAACTTCTTTTTTTAATTTTTGGAAAAAGAATGAAAAGATAATGAAGACGTTAAAAAAAATTGGGAGTATTTGAATCTAAAATTTCATTTCATTTTAAAAAATGATTACTTGCAACTTTAGCTATACTTGAAAATGAAGCTATTTCTATGTAAAATAAATTGTTTATGGTTTGAATAATAATTGGTCGAGACCAAAAATATTGGTTCTTTTGTTGTTGGGACTTGAACCTAGGTCTCTTGAATGAGAGCCGAGTATCCTAACCAACTAGACCACAATGGGTTGTTGATGAATCACGGTTGCATTGCATGTAATTCATAATAAGAAGAGAATAGGATCCACGAATTGGATAATCTCCAATGAATGCATTATCTTTTGGCAAATATATCACTATCGCATTTTGTGTGGGTTTGGAACTGTAAAAAATGATTACTTACCACTTTAGCTATACTTGAAAATGAAGCTATTTCTATGTAAAATAAATTGTTTATGGTTATTGGTTAATCAGGGTTGCATTGCATATAATTCATAATAAGAAAAGAATAGGATCCACGAATTGGAATGCATTATCTTTTCGCAAATATATCACTATCGCATTTAAAAAGAAAAAGAAAAGGGAGATAAAAATTAAATGGCTGACTTTGTAAGCTTCCATCTTAAATTGCAACATTCGATTCTTACTAAATTCTTCTATTCTCCTTCACTTATTTCATTCTTTACTATGCTTATTTCATTCAACAATGAATGGATAGAGAGAAAAAATGAATACAAGGAGATTATATTATGCAACTAAATAGAACAAGTTAGTTAAATTAATAAATAAACAGTCAATAACTCATTTGAATTTGGATGAATTTGATCTATCCGCTCACATATGTCTAAGGTCGGACTAGCGAGTAAGGTTGTCAAAATGAGCCCAAATATAAGTAATCTGTCCAATACGTTCAAAGTTTTATATGTTGGGCTCAATATAATTTAAATTGGGCTCAATCTCAACTCATTCAAATCTTAACCTATGTTGAAAGATTATTCAATTGAGCTCAATTTAATTCTCAATTTCAACTCATTCTTAGGCTCTTTACTTGCATTGATATAATGTATGTTTTCTATCTATTTTATATTTTGTATGATCCATTCATCTATTAGTAACTTTTGTTTTTATTTTCTTGAGTTGAAATTCAAATTATGGTTATAGAAAGTAAATAATAATGTGTTAAAAATTATTAAAATTGAGCGAATCAAATTGGGGGGTCATGACCCAACTCGAGTTTTAGCCCAACCCATTTGAATCCAAAATAAATTTTAATGGGTCATAATTCAATTTAATTTCTATTTTAATCATTTTAACATTTTTAATTTTAACTCAACTCGTTCATTTGACATCGTAATACGAACATCAATATCATTTTATTCGCTGGCTAAGTGTATTGCGTTGTAACGATTAATGAGATGAAATTTATTTCTTCAAGAAGGGATATTAATTAATTGAATGCAGGTTGTAATTTTGAGGACATGTCTCAATTTCCACCTCTCCTGCCAACTTTGGTCCCCTTTTTTTCACTTCATCACTTCTTTATTATTCCGTTCCTCAATTTTATTTTGGTTCCTGACATTCAATATTTGTATTGAAGTTTAGTTATTCTAAATTTCTATTATATAAAATTTTATTTAGAAAAAAATATTTATTAATTATATTAAAAATTACTTTCTTTATTTCATATTAATTTAATTTTTAAAATTCTTTTCATTGTTTAAAGTGCAAGATGAATATTTGAATTTTTTTTATATTTATCCTTTATTGACTGATGTTTTATATTTTGTAGGAGATACGTTACACTATTTGGAAAACTATATTCATGGTTTCGCAAAAAGTAATAGCTGAAAGTATGATTCAAAATATGTTCTTGAATTTTTTCTTAATATATGTGCATTGCCTCACAAATCAAATTAATATGAAACAGAGGGCATAATATTTTCTTTTATTCTTTAAGAAAACATCAAAGGGTCAAATACACTCATGTACAATTGAAAATAGTTTAAATATATCCTTCGTTATACTTTCGGTCTAAACATATCCCTTTATTTGTACTTTAGATCCAAGTATATCCCATAAATTATATTTTAGATCCAATATACCCCTCAAATTATACTTTGTAGTGATGATTTATTCTATTTTTAGGGGATGAACGAGAGACAAATTTAAAATTATCTTCAGTTTTAAGTAAATTCATCAAACCCACTCATTTAATTCATTCTCAACCCATTCACCTTACAAACCAGCACATAAGTTAATGTTAGATGAAAGATGAAAAGTTATTTGATTTTTCATCTTGTTGTACCCACATCGATTTGTACTAAAATTATCTCAAACATAAATGTTCTAGCGCTAACTTAAAATTGAGAGTAGATTATTTATTTTTAAATTCATCACATGTTCATCCTTCGAAAATAAGGATAAATTAGCACAAAATATAACTAGAAGAGTATATTTGAACCTAAAATATAACTATAGAGATATATTTAGCAGATGATTATATTTTAAACTATTTTGAATAATAAAAAGATATATTAGATCCTTTATAAGATAATTTATTATTTGGATTTTAATTCGCATAAGAGTAATGTTGTCATTGTTTTTCTCAAGCATGCCAAGTCAATGGGCAAGTATTTAGCCTACATACAATATTTCTTTCACCATTGAATTGATCATATTGAACGATTGAGTCCCCACTTTTACACGTCGATGGTGGATAATAAACACATCAAATCATCTGTAAACTGATAAAATACCTAATACAACGACCATCCATCAATCATAACAACAGTGTAAAACCAATAACAATAATAATGATGAAATATCACGAGCTTTGTGATGTATTAGCTAACAGTTTTGATGTCATCGTATCATCAGCAAAATTCCTTTGGATTTACAACATGACTCTACCTAATTCAATTTTCTATAAACAAATGGAGTAATCATTAAGGAAAAAAAAAGCTAGTGTTTGATTCTTTTGGTTTGGTCAGTCAACATAAATTAGGAGTGGTATTTATTATATTTTCAGTAGGGCATAATGTGAGTAGTTTTGGTATCATAACTCGCCAAACACGACTTTGAATAATTCTTATCATTATTATTCACCACGCGCAATGCTTTGACTAATTCCCCACACATCTGCCGTACGTCGGCCGAGCAATCACTCTGCATCACCAGCAACACTTTGGTCACACCATTCACCTTTCCCACCGCCTCACGCGCCGCACCATCACCAGCGAAGCAACACACGCTCCACAGCACCGTCACGCCGTGCTCCGTCGCCGCTCGAGAGCTCTTCATCAGCCTCGTAACTATCGCCGACAAGCACTCTGCGCATTTACCTATCGCCGCCCTCCCTTCCGTACACGTCGCTACTGTTTCCAACAGCTTCAACGACTTCTCCACCACCGGGCGGGCGGTTTCCGGACAGCTAAGGTTTTTCCCGATGGTTTGTACAATTCCGAACCGGGCTAGCTCTTTTCTCGCAGGCCTAGTGGTTGAGACCGCGATTAGAGTTGATAAACCGGCTTCGATCGCGAACCGGTTGGTCTCCGTGCTAGTGAATACGTGCAATTCGTAGAGTAAACCTTTCTCCTCGACTATTTTTCGCTGCGAATCGGTGTCTAATGCGATGAATTCCAGAATCCGAGCGGTTTGAATCCTCGAACTCAACTTTCCTTTGCGAAGAATCAAAAGAAACTTCGGCAGAAATTTCCGATCGCTCCGCAAAATCTCTTTGTTCAACTGCTCATTAACTCCATTTTCCGTTACAACCAAATCCAAAACCGCAACAACCGATTCACAAACCTCAACCACATCACAGTCCACCAAAACTCCAACAACTCTCGCAATTGCATCACTCAAATTCACAAAAAACCTCCGGTTATCACTAGAACATTTAACGAATTCCAAAATCTTCGCCAACGAACTCAACTGGTTGATCTCGCCGCTGAAATTTTTGACAATTTCTCCAACTTCCGACTTTGTAACGGCGGATGAAGAAGGCGTTACGACTCCCGGTGAACTCGCCGGCTGATGCTGAAGCCATACGTTGATAAGCCGCCGGAGAGTGAGGTTAGGTGTGAAATCAGTAGATGGAAGGATTTGCATGGTGGCAGGACAAGTATTGTGACCTTGTGACAGCCAAGTCTGAATGGAGCTCCGATCGTAAGTGACGCCGGTGCAGAGGCTCACCGGAGATTTCATAACGTCCATGGAGATTGGACATCGGAAAAGGCTCGGAACTGTAACGTATAATTCATCCCTCCTATTTCTCACCATTTTTAGCTATCCTTTTTGTGATTTGTGAGAATATTATTTGTGTGGAGATTTATAAAAGGATAGTCAAAGTGGGGGAAGAGGTGACGTCGTTTGGTCAACTATATTGGTTTAGTTTAATTAAACAAGTGGATTTCTTTTTCATATTCCACACAACATAATGCGCGATTCTTTTTTACTTTGCAAACTTTTCTTTTTTTTTCTTTTCTTGTTATTTTAAATTTAAATTTCAAATGTTTCTTGATTTATTTATTTCTTACAAGCCTTTAAAATTTAGAGTTGTAACGTAGGTCGTTACTTCTTGCGTCATAATGATAATATTTGACTGAATTTTTTCTTAAAAAAGTATGATTTAAAATAAATTATTATTAATATTTGTATAATTATAATTACTTATTAAGGAAAACAAACCTTTTAAAATTAAATTATTATTTATTAAATACATAAACATGTCAATTTTTTGAAATATATTTTAAAAAAATATCATATAAATTTGGATGGATGAAACACATTAGTTCAATAGGAATAAAATAGAATGCTACCTTTAATCTTATTTATTTAATTTTGGCCACTAAATCTCCCTTTCATCGAGAGTTAAATTAAGATAATCAAGGGTCAAATATATTATTTTTGTCTCAAATTATTATTGTGATTTTAAAATATAATTATTATAAATTATTTGTCAATTTAAACATTTCAGATAAAATTAGTGATTTTTTGTCATTTTATTTTAGTAGAAATTGTTCCTGAATAGTACAACTACCTTAATTATAGAGCAAATCTTTTAATGAAGAAAAATTATATTTTAAGACACAGATAAGAATAAAATAGTCAAATATCTCCTAATTTATATTTTATTATAACAACAACAAACAACAACAACATACCCCGTGGAATTCCATAAGTGGGGTTTGGGGAGGGTAGAATGTACGCAGACCTTACCACTACCTCATAGAAGTAGAGAGGCTGTTTCTTGGGAACTCTCGTCTCAAAAACCCAAGTAGAATAAACTAGACCAGTACTTCTTCGGTCTACCCCTACCCCTCTGTGTAGCTCTTAAAACCAACCTCTCGCACCTTCTAATAGGAGCATCGGTACTCCTTCTCTGCACATGTCCAAACCATCACAGTCTCGCTTCTCTCATCTTATCAGCCACCAGAGCCACCTCTAACTTCTCCCGAATGGTCTCATTCCTAACCTTGCCATTCATGGTGTGACCACACATCCATCTCAACATCTCATCTCTACGACATGCATCTTCTGGACATGTGCATTTTTGATTGGTCAACGTTCCCCCCCATACAACAAAGATGGTCTAACCCCCAATCTGTAAAACTTACCTTTGAGTTTAGGTGGTATCTTCTTATCACATAATACTCCAGATGCAAGTTCTAACCACCAATCTGTAAAACTTACCTTTGAGTTTAGGTGGTATCTTCTTATCGCACAACACTCCATGCAAGCCTCCATTTAGTTCATGCTACCCCAATACGATGTGTGACATCATCATCGATATCGTCACTATTTTGGATGATGGACCCCAGATACTTAAAATTTTCCCTCTTGGGGATAGGTTGAGTGGCAAGCCTCACATCAAAGTCTGCTTCATCTCTCTCAACACTGAATTTGCACTCCAAGTATTCAGTTTTGGTCCTGCTCAATTTGAATCCTTTGGACTCCAAGGCGTATCTCCAGGCCTCTGAGATATGTAGGAAATCTAGAACTAGGGTCCGGCCATAATTTCTCAAAGCCCGCACCAAAAGCTTTTCAAAATATGTGGTCGGCTAAAGATTACGGGTCTCATCAATCAGTACTATGTCATCTGCAAATAGCATACCCATGGCAACTCCTCCTGGATAGATCACGTCAGCTCATCTATCACCAAGGCAAACAAGAAAAGGCTCAACACATATCCTTGATGGAGTCCCATCTCAACCGTAGTCGACCGCCCCAACATGAATTCAAACTGATTCTCCGAGATAGATACTACTCTTCACACCCTCATCTCCACTACTCTCTCCCAGACCTTCATAGTGTAATATACACACATGATAAATGATTTGAGATGAAGGTATACGGGATAAAATTAAATCTAATGAAAGAGCAAATCACACCACAACATGTGAAGACCAAATATGAAGGAACATCTGTAGAAAATTCGGGGAGCACAAAGAAAACCCTCCTTGGTATGTCGCAAGAAGCCTCAAACACTTAACTGGGTAGGAGTGTTGTGTCATCGGATATCTTTAAAGAAATTTGCTCGGAAAGATCATCTTACAGCTCGAAGTAGTCATAATGACCTTGACATCTCAACAATTAATCTTGAATTACATGATCACTTGTTTCAATCAGCTTCAAGCAATGCATCAAATTATATTTGTGTTATGAGATAGTCTTTTCAGTACTCAATCATGCGTCATTTCATATTGATAACGATTTAGATTTTGAGCTTATAAAAAAAATTCTACAGAGAATAGAAAGACATCAAATTTTCCTAAGAAAGTATGTTATTAACTTGTTCATTTTCATTTAGTATCTCTGGTGCAAGAAGCCCTAAATCCTCCCTTCATTCATATTTCCTCAGTCTCATTTTATCTAACATCCTTTGATTTGACACAATATTTAAGAAAAGAAAGATTTTTAAATTTTGTGATTTAAGATAATTCTTAGATAGTAAACGTAGATGTAATTCATTTATTTAAGGGTAAGGGGAGGGTTTTAAAGTTAAATTGCTTATAATTACTGTAAGGTGACAGTCTTTTGAAATGGACTAAAATAGAAATGAGATGTTAACCCTATTATAGTAGGAAAAAAGAAAAATGCTGAGTCTAAAGGTGCTAGGCTGCCTAAGTGGGTTAGACTGCAAGGGTTAACCCCATTACAGTAGGCCATTATAGATGTTTAGCATTTGACATTGGCATGGGTCGATGTCGTATAGGTAATGGCATCAACCAATATCGACTAGCGTAAGGCGCTACGGATGTTGAATGGCAATACACACGTACAGGCGCTGCTGATGTCGCATGGTGGCAAGGCACTTCCGACATTGCATTGTCGATGGCCTCTATTTACGTCGCTTAGGTGTTGGGCATTGGGTGCTGCCGATGTCGCAAGGTCGATATGCGTAGGGCGTTAAACGGTACCGACATTGCCATAGGCGCTGGGCACTCACTGTTGCCAACTTCACATGGTCGATGCGTTCAGGGTACTGGCCTCTGGCGACGTCGCCTAGGCACTGGGTGTTGTTCTTGTCGCCCAGGCACTAGGCAAGTTCGCCAGCCCATGCGTGCATGACGCTGTCAATAATGCCCAAACGCTGGACATACCTACTTGGCCGATACGTGCATGGCTCGACAAATGATGCTCGGGCGCTAGGCACATCTACTTGGCCGATGCGTACAAGGCACTACTGATGACGTTTATGTTGGAAAAATATTACAATATTGATATTGGACTAAAATTAAATAGCTTATCACAAACAGTGTATCGTGGCAAGCCATTACCTTGAAAGCGATTTCGGCTCGACTCCGGTGCAAATTGCTCTAGTCGGTCGCTCCCCAAGGTTCCACAACTACGCTCAATCACGTGCACTGGTGGCTAAAAGTTTGGAGGTTGCCCAAAAATCAATTGCCCAAAGAATGTTCAAGAAGAAGAAAAGAGGAAGTTGTTTTCTTTTCCTCTTTTTGGTTGGTTGATATTTGTTATGTTCACCACACTTCTTATATAGGATTTACAAGGAGAGTTATTGTAAAGAAAATATTAAATTTGGAGAAACGTATTGTGAATGTAAATGACAATTAAGGCCATTACATCACATTCTTCAAATCTCTTCCAATTGTTTTGGAACGAAAAAGTTTTCTCCTTTGTAACGTATTTTACTTTTATCTTCTTTTTCCTTTCCATTACACTAATTAATGTATGTAGAATTAATTCACATAATATTAACTCAACAATCCCCCACTAATGCAAAGATAGAAAGTAAGAAAGAAATTTTGGGCAAAAGAAAGGAACATGTACTTAAGTGTTTATATCTTTCGATTTGAATTAACACATAGTGAAACGAGGCAACAACTAATATCCAAAAAGTGAAGTACTCTTGAACTGAATGGATGTAAGTTGAGACCCCTATGACACATACTACATCCTTAATTTTTTAAGCAACCTCCGCAATACAAAGTACTTTTATGATCATGCACACACGCCTTGGATCTTATGAGTGATCTAGAAAGATGACTCAAATCTTTCATAAAAGGCGACCACACCTTTACACTCACATAGGTGATTCCATCAAGTCTATCTCAAATAGACCACCTTAAGGCTATAGAATCATTAGGAGCAAAATAAGCTCAACCTTATAAAACACTGCCTTACACAATAGGGATAAAAAATGTGGTGTATATTGAGGCCTAATAGGTCCACGACACTACCTCAATCAATGGGCTTTAGCCCCACCCCCTCGACGTTTCGAGGATCATTTTCCTTGTCAAATTCTTGGTCAAAGGATCCACCAAATTTCTTTCGGACCTTATATACTCCAAGAAAATAACACCCAATTTTAATAATTATTTAATTGCACCATGTCTGATGCGAATATGTCTTCTTCTTTTTTATTGTATACAGTATTTTTGGCAATTCCAATTGCTGCCTATGAATCACAATAAAGAGAGACTGGAGAAGCTCATCTTCCCCATAATGGCACATCTGCCAAAAGATTTTTCAGTCACTCAACTTCTTGCCCTGTCAACTCGAGAACAATGAATTCAGATTCCATGATAGATCATGCTATACAAGTCTGTTTAGAAGACTTCCATGAAATAACACCTGTACCCAAAGTAAACACATAGCCACTAGTGGAGCTAACTTCATCACTGTCAGTTACCCAGTTTGTATCATAAAATCCTTCTAAGATAGTAGGAAATTTATTAAAATGCAAATACCAATTCATAGTACCTCTCAAATATCTTAGCAAGCGATGAAGAGCATTTTAGCATTCAATACTAGGGTTATGAGTATATCTACTTAATCTGCTAATAGCATAGGTTATATCAGGCCGAGTAAAATTCATAAGAAGAATTATACTCCCAATTATTTTAGCATATTCAGTATGAGAAACACTAGATTCTTTATTCTTTCTCAAGTGTATGCCAAGATTATAAGGAATCCTCACCAAAACTACATCAAAGTAGTTAAATTTTTTCAACATCTTAGTAATGAGATTGACACAAAGAGAAACCATTACTAGTTCTTTTGATTTTAATCCCAAAATCACATCTGCTTCTCCAAGGTATTTCATTTCAAACTTAGAAGACGAAAACTTCTTAGTCTCATTAATAACATTCACATTAGGCCCAAAGATTAGCATGTCATCTACATACAAACATATGATCACATAATCTGAACCTACCATTTTGGAATAAACGCAACTATCAGATGAATTGACCATAAAGTCATTATTCATTAATGTAGTGTTAAACTTTTTATACCACTGCTTAGGTGTTTGTTTTAGTCCATACAATGACTTTCTCAATTTGCATATTTTATCCTCTTGTCCTGGGACCACAAAATCTTCAGGTTGAGTCATATAGATTTCTTCTTCTAGATCACCATTTAAAAATATTGTTTTCACATCTATTTGGTGGACCTCTAAACTATGAATAGCGGCTAAAACAATAAGAGCTCTAATGGTCGCTATTTTAGTCACAGAAGAATAAGTATCAAAATAATCAACACTTTTGTTTTGGTTAAAACCCCTAATCATAAGCCAAGCCTTATATTTATAAATTGTACCATCATGTCTCAATTTCTTCTTAAATATCCACTTGCTACTTATGGGTTTACAACCTTTAGGCAAATCATGCAAGTCCTAAGCGTGATTAGAAACAAAGAGTTTAATTCACTTTTAATAGCCTCTTTTCAAAACATCACATCTATTGATCTCATTGCTTCATCATAACTCTTAGGGTCTTCTTCTACTAAGTAGAGAGACACTAATTCATCATTTAAGACATCAATATCAAAATTTTCAGTCAAGAAGGTAGTATTAAAATCAGGTTCAATTATATGCTTTTTATTCTTTCTAAGTTTATTTTCATGCTCATCTGAAATAACATCAGAAGAAGGAACGCCATGAGAATTCACAGACATAGATATAGAAGCATTATTTTGCACATCACTAGATGCATTATTTTTCAAAGGAAAAATATGCTCGAAAAATTCTGCATCTCTAGATTCACAAATAGTATGGTCATTCAAAGATATAAATCTATAAGCAATACTATTTTGAGCATAGCCAATGAAGACAGTGTCATAAGTCTTAGAACCTACATTTAGTTGTTTAAAATCAGGTAAACCAACCTTAGCGAAACACCCCCACACTTTTAGAAATTTTAAGTTAGGGGCATATCTTTTCCACAGTTCATATGAGGTTTTTTCTAATTTCTTATGAGGGGCTCTATTAAGAATATAACGTGCAGACAAGACAACTTCCCGACATATTATCAGATAGACCCAAATATAATAGCATGGAATTCATCATTTCCTTAAGGGTTTTATTTTTTTGTTGAAGAGTATCAGGAGCACTAACCTCATATATGATACCATTTTTCTCACAAAATTCCTCTAGAGTTTTGATACTATATTCACCACCTCTGTCCGTTCTAAATCTCTTGATCTTCCTACCTAATTGATATTCCACTTCTGCTTTGAATTTCAAGAACATACTTTCAGCCTCATCTCTTAAGAAGATATATCTTGGTGTATCTAGAAAAGTCATCAATAAAGGTAATATAATACTTTTTTCCATCTTTACTCACAATGTTCTTGAAATCTACTAAGTCTGAATGTACTAGTTCAAGTAATTCAGTCTTTCGATCGATAACAAGTTTGAAAGATTTCTTAGCATGCTTTGCTTCTAAACACAGAGGACATTTACAAAAATTATTAATTTTTATCATAGGAATTAATTTCATTTTTCTAAGTCTTTTAATAGAAGCAATATTAACATGACCTAGTCTACCATGCCACATATTAATACACTTAGCAATATTAGCATAATTAAAATACTTGCATTATTGACAATCTCTTGAACAATGTTTACTACAAATAGACCTCCACTAAGATATCTCTTCCCAACAAAGTCTCCTCCACGAGCAATAATTATTTTATCAGCTTCAAAAATAAATTTAAGGTCTGCTTTGTTGAGAAGTGCCTCGGAAACTAAGTTTCTATGGAGGGAGGGTACGTACAAAATATTGTTTAAAGCTAAAGTTTTTCCAGAAGTTAATTTAAGTAAAATTTTTCCTTTATTCATAACTCCAGCAGTAGTGGAGTTACCCATATAAACACATTCATCATTATTGGACTCCTCAAGTTCATAGAATAACTCCTTGCTGGCACAAAGATGTCTTGAAGCACCTGTGTCTAACATCTAATTTGTATTATTAGTCATTTATCAATATTATATGTGAGGAAGTCGTTTTCAAATTTTTGGAAAAAATACTACAATATTGATATTGGCCTAAAATTAAATAGTTTATCACAAATACTGTGTTGTGGCAAGCCACTACCTTGAAAGTGATTTCGGCTCAAATTCGATGCAAATCGCTCTAGCCGGTCGCTCCCAAAGGTTCCAATGCTACTCTCAAACACGTGCACTCGTGGCTGAAAGTTTGGAGGTTGCCCAAAAATCAATTGTCCAAAGAATGTTCAAGAAGAAGAAAAGAGGAAGTTGTTTTCTTTTCCTCTTTTTGGTTGGTTGGTATTTGTTATGTTCACCACACTTCTTATATAGGATTTACAAGAAGAGTTATTGTAAAAAAAATATTAAATTTGAAGAAACGTATTGTGAATGTAAATAACAATTAAGGTCATTACATCATATTCTTCAAATCTCTTCCAATTGTTTTGGAATAGAAAAATTTTCTCGTTTGTAACGTATTTTACTTATCTTCTTTTTTCTTTATATTACACTAATTAATGTATATATAGAATTAATTCACATAATATTAACTCAACAGCTTGAGCGTTTACGTTCAACGAGTCATTCGTGGATGTAGAAGCTCATCATAGCTCAACACTTTCCCCGCGGAAGCAGTACGCATCACGTGCGATGTGATTGTTGATATTTGTTTTTCGACATTTAGCACTTAGCAGCATTTTTCCAAGGAAAAAGTTCATGAGATACCAAGTTTTTCATTAATTCAATTCCATTTGAATGAGCTATGGTTTAATATTACTCCGAACTGCGTGAATTTATGTGAACTCTAAAATCAACTTCTTGTAATCATTAAAGTTTGTCAATTTTCACATTCTATGGGAATATGTGTCGCCAATCGTCACTATATTTGCACAGATAAGTATAAATCAATTAATTATAATGAAGTGATCAAGATTTATATGAAAAGAAACAAATACTATAAACAGTTATCAATTTAATAGTGCATAAACAAGTACAAAGTAATTTGTTTTCTTTGATCGGGTGGAATGAAGTTAACAAAAAAGTTGCATAGTTTAGGGAGCACTCAATCAAGTGTCCACTAATTATTTGCATATTAATCAAAGAATTATTAGTCAACATCAAGTAAAATTATCTATGTTAATTAGGGAGCTTCACTAGATTTAATCATATATACTCTCCATTTATATTACTTGATCTTTGTTAATTAATTTAATTTAGAAATATAATTTACTAAATTAATTATTCTTTAAAATTCTAAATTTAATTATTACTAAGACAAGAAAATAATTTTTAAAACTTTAATTTACTAAAATGAACAAGTATATTGAATAGTTTCCACATTAAGAAACAAAAAATGATAAGAATAATTTAATTAAATTATTATCTTAAATATAAAAATAAAAATTATAACAAAAATAATTATAATTAATAATAAGAATAAATTAAAAATTAAAATATAAAATTATTTTTTAATTTATATTATTAAATATTTATTTTTTATTATATTAAACAAATAAAGATCGATGGAAATTATAAGTAATTGATTTGGAAGTATAGTAATGTATTTTGTTTATATTTTCGGTAAACGTGTAAAACGGGAAAAGGGGGGAGACAGCGAGTCCATGTTTTGGGGTTTGGTTAAGTGGAGCCCACACGTTGAAAAAAAATGATATTCTCGCGTCCATTGAGTTTAGCAAGTCAAACTGCAGCGCAAGTGGTAGCTTCATCATCCACACATATATATATATATATATATATATATATATATATATATATATATATTTCCGATATATTTTATATG
>DF360812.1:37217-49158 GCA_000787875.1 Solanum virginianum | reverse complement strand
CACTTGTAACAATATCATGAAGGATTCTATATAAGCTTGTGCATATATGTAGATACTAATAAATTTTGCAAGCTTACACTCAAATAGATCGCAATATTATCCCCTCATTCCGAAATTTCTAAAATTGACACCTAACCTCCGATTTCTCCAGAAAATAGTAGCAGTGATTCCAAGTTCGTAATTGGCCCAACGTACCAAAGTATGAGTTATAACATTCTTCAAGAGTTAAATTCTTTTTCTTATGTTTTAATTGAGTTCTATAATCACTCTAAGACGGTGAAAATTTTCAAGCAAAACATTAGCCTGAAAAATCTCAGACATCTTCATGCTCTCGTTGAAAACATCATCTGTCAAGTTCTCATATCATGAACTTGTTCCATGATTGGCTTATTGTCGACCATTTGAAATTCAATTCATTGACCAACAACATACTTCTTCTTTTCTGCATCCTCAACACCACATTTCTTTTTCAAACTATCCCATATTTTCTTAGCAGATGTATATGTAACAAATAAATTAAATAAACGATTAGTCATATGATTCAGTAAATGTCCTCTGACAGTTTTGTCATCTTTTTCAAACTTCTTTTTAATTGTATCAACTACAGTTAAAATATTACTAGAATTAGTAGCAGTATTAGAACCATCCTTGGGAGGTTCATTAAATAAAACATAGTCAACTTCTAATTGTTCAAAGAAAATCAAAAGTTTTTAGGACCAACGTTTAAAATTATTTCCATCTAAAGCCTCAAGCTTTGACAAATCAGGAAAGTTTTGTTCAAGAAAATAGTCATTTAGCAATATTGTATGTAAGAAAATCACTTTCATACTGTAAAAAAAAAAGTACTACAATATTGATATTGGACTAAAATTAAATAACTTATCATAAGCACTTTGTCGTGGCAAGCCACTACCTTGAAAGCGATTTTAGCCCGACTCCAATGCAAATCGCTCTAGCCGGTTGCTCCCCAAAGTTCCACAGTTACTCTCAATTACGTGCACTCTTGGCTAAAAGTTTGATGATTGCCCCAAAGAATGTTAAGAAGAAGAAATGAGAGTTTTTTTTTTCCTTCTTTGTGGTTGGTGTTTTTTATATTTACCACACACACTTTTTATATAGGATTTCAAGAGGAGTTGCATAAAACAAGAAGTAATTTTTGAGAAACATATGTGAATGTTAATGACATTAAAGATCATTACATTACACTAAAAGAAAATCTCATTTGGAGCAACTATGCATGTTCATCTCCTATGTAATATATTAATTTTTTTTCTTTTTATCTTTGCATTACACTAATTAATATATGTAGAATTAACTCACATAATATTAACTCAACACTAACTACATAAGCTAATAATGTGAATACAAATGGCAGGTAAGGATGATGACCCGTGGCTTAATGAGGAGGTTGCGTCCTCTTCTATTAATATAATATATAAAATGCAGATATAGATTTTTAATTATTATGGTTAATTTAATTAAAATATACAAATTTAAAAAGTATAATTATTCTTTTATATATTAGTTAAGAACGTATGTTCACTAATTAATATATTTTTAAAAGACAATATATCTCTTAAATATTTAAGTTAATATTAATTTATAAATATTTTTATTTATCTAATATAAATTTTTAGATTTAGATAATTTTTGTTCAGTGCAATAGTAAATCTTTTCTAAGAAAGAGATCATAGTCCTTTATGGCGCTTTCAATCTGCCGAAATGGAATTGGGATCGATCCCGGCTCATAAGAAGTACGGAGGTTCTATTGATTCAATTCCTTGCAAGTCCTGTCTCTTAGATTGGATTCAACACTACATACGATATGGCGCTTTCAACCTGCTGAAATGGAATTGTAGGAACCAGATAAGGAACAAGAGAGAGAAGCAGCTCAATTTCAAAGGTTAGGCGCGATAGCCACTTCGAGAGCATTCTGCCAATTTTTGGCGACTTTCACTTGCGAGTGCAAGCGGCCTATGGAGAGTTAGGCCCTTGCGAACTGAAACATCTTAGTAGCCAGAGGAAAAGACACCCTTCTCTATCGAATGAATCTTCAAATCATCATCTTCAAATCACGACTCTGATCACGGTTCCCACCGCGCTCACGGCCCCGCTGGCCTGTCAGAGTGTAATCACTGTATAGAAAAATAAAATAAAAATTTAAAATTTAATATAACTTTATAATTATATTTATACAATCAAACATCACACTTATAATTGAACTATAATTACATTAGGGCAAACAAATAGGATATAATAATATTAACCTATGTAATTAGTATTCTAATAGTATACCAATTCAATTCGACGGCTTTTCAAACAGACCTAAATGAAAAGAAATATGTACCAGGAGAAAAGACGGAGTGCGAAGGAAGGAAGACGCTCCAAAAAAAGAAGTAAGAGAAGGGGAGAGGAGAGACACCTGTGAGGACTTAATTGAGCCCTAAACACTACTTAAGTTTGCTGTAATCATTGAGACTTGAGTGTGTCAGTGCCCAAGGAAAACGGCGAGTAGGTATTTGGAGGCAATAGGGTTAGTAAGAAAATGGCGAAGGAGGTGAATGAAGGGAAGCAGGGGATAGAAGCCAAGATTGAGGCAGCTTTGCGCTCTCGTATTCAACATTTCAAAGAAAATGCCGAGTATGCTCCGCCTGATTTTTCTCCAACTTCTCTAGTTTCCATAGAATTAATGTGCGGCATTACTTTGATTTTTTTTTTTAAAAAAATTTCTTTACAGTCCGTTTGATTGAAGTGATTGTTTTAGAGATATGGGTGAGGGTAAGGGGATAGGAACTGAAAAACATCACGGGTCAATTGGGAATTTTCTGTCTTTGATCATTGTGGAGCAGTGGAGGTGCCAGGACGTTGGGTTTTCATGCCCTCCGTATCCGGATTAACTGTTGATGTTGTCTCTGCTAATCGTGCCAAAGAGAAATAAAAGAAGGGAAAGAAAAGCCTCCAGAGTATTGCGGGGTACACGTTATTCCGCTGGTGCTCCAGGAGAGGGGAAGGAGAGTTAATCTCAAGTTATTTTGGCCTGCAGCTTTTTATGTTAGCATTGGCACATCCTCCATGTTTTTCTCATATATGATATTATGTGTATCTTTTTAGTACAAGTATATTCTATTCATCTTGTCTTTTCATAGTTGGAAGTATCTTAAGATGTGATCCAATAAAGGGATACAACTTATGGCTGAATTTATGTGTGAAACCCATCTATGTCTTACCCTTTTAGTAATTGTCATATGATATAACCCAGTATACTACCACGAAGTATGGTACGGGGAAGGTAAAGTGGATACAAACCTTACCCCTACCTCAGAGGTTGAGAGGAACTACAATGAAACATTACAATAATCTATATACAAGGAATCAACAGATAGTAGCAAAACTTGAAGGAGAAGAACTGTAGGAGCAATATTAAGGCTACTAATACGAACAAACACCAAGACGACACACTAATACCTACAAACCTTCTATCCTAACATGTAATCTTCACACCCTCCTATTTAAGGTCATATGCTCGATAAACTAAAATTATGTCATGTTTTGTCTAATCACTTCTCTTGTATGCTTTTTCGTTCCATCTTTACATCTCATAAAAATGTCTACATGTCAATCTCTCACACCTCCACACTAGGGTATCTGTGCATCTCCTAATGCTCAAACCATTTTAGTCTTGCTCCTCGCATCTTGTCCTCCTGTAAAGCCACTCTACCTTCTTTTGGCTATCGTCATTTCTAATCCTATCACTCCTAGCATGTCGACACTTTCGTTGCAATATCCTCATTTCTGCAACCTTCATTTTTGAATGTGAGAGCTCTTGATTAGCCAATACCCTGTTCTATATAACACAATTGGTCTAGCCATTACTTTATAGAATTTGTCTTTAAGTTTTGGTGGTACCTTCTTATCTCATAAAACTCCAGATGCGTGCCTCCATTTCATCCACCGGCACCAATATGGTGAATGACATCCTTGTCAATCTCTCTGTTCCTGGGATAGTAGATGTACATAATATTCTAGTATTTGGGTTGAGTCATGGTGTTAGATTTGATATTTGAGATGAATGACACATTAATTCAGGAGTCTTTTGTGTTTACTTTGTCATAATATTTTGTCTTTGTAGTACTACGATAGTTTGATTTCATAAGTATAGTGTTGCAATGGGTTTTTTTTTTTTTTTGTGATTTATCTTTAGATTGGTTCTTAGCTATATGTTATATGTATTTTATATTTTACTAGGTCTTGCATTATTTACAATCTTTTTTGTGTAGAGAAGGGTCAAATTTGCCCTAGTACTGTATGAAACTGAACACATTGTGTTATCTTAAACTTTTGGTTCATTATCACCCCTGATGCTTTTGTTTTTTCCCTTGTCCCTTAATGAAGCTCCAACCTGATTGTAACCTTAACACAGTTAAAAGTTGAGGGGTAAAATTGGCCCCTTTTTCAGGGCAAGGGCAAATATGGGATGATTGAGGGGTAAAATTGGTCCCTTTCTCAATGCAAGGGCAAATGAGGGATGATTTGCTAAAACAAGGGTAAGAATGGACTAAAAGTGTAACGGATGGCAAATTTGGTATTTTCCCTTTTTCTTTTATTTAAAACAACAATTTTGAGATGCAAGAGAAATGCTGAATCTTTTTAATTATGATATTTGGACCATCTTACACACGCCTCTATTAATTTTATGAGTACCTGCTACCTCCCACCAACTTAGGTATTGGGTAATGTTGTCCACCAATGCTTGGACAAACGAGAAGAAATCACCTAGTGTTTTTGCTTGAACTGGAATCTTAATCTTAGACCCCATGGTTCTAACCCACTTTATTAACCAAGAGACCACACCCTTGGGTACTATAAGAGATATACTGAATAAACAACAATATTTCCACATAATTGGTCTCAGGTGTCAAACGGAAATAGATGAGCAATCTGATCAGTACTTAGGAAATAAATTCAATAATACGTTTATGACCAAGAGCTACTTGTGAAAAAGAGAGAATAAACAGATTTATTCCTTGAGCAATTCAAGTTTGATCTTGTAACATAACCCTTTTATCTAAAATTTGGGTGGGTGGCTGGCTGTAAAGCTGATTATTTTAGTATAATTTAGGCTTAATAGCAACAAATTTTGTACATGCATGAACTGCTAGTCGAAGGGCTCTTTTTTTCTTCAGAAGGGGCACAAAAAACCTTGAAGCATTATTCCAGGTTCCAGAGGTTTTTGAGCCTTGGCATTTTGTCTGTTGCATGGTATAGTGGAAGTGTGTTGAAACAAGAACATGTAATCAATGCCTTTATTATGGATGCTTTATTATATCAAATGTTCTATAGATCTAATGTATTGTTGGGTGGCTTCAAATTTCCGGTGCAGCTCCTTCACTTTGGAGAAGGTTCGTAGACTGATAGAGGAAGATTTGGAGCTTGAAAAGCATGCCCTTGATGTGCATAAACGATTCATTAAGCAGTCCTTGGAGAAGGTAATTTCATTGGTTTCTTAGTTTTATAAATGGTACATTTTGTGTATTCTGTTTCTGCATTGTCTTGCTATTTATTGCACTTCATAATGTATGGAATATTTATTGAATTTTTACATTTTATGTACTCTTAAGTTATATAATGTTCACATTTTATATATTCTGTTTTTTTTTAAAATAATTTCAAAATTTTCTATATTCTTTTTTCTGCATTGTCTTGCTATTTATTGTGTTTCATTATGTACCAAAACAGTTGTTGAATTTTTCTATTTTATGTACTTTAAGATGTCTAGAGAAACACTATTAATTAGTGGATATCTGTTACTTTCATATTAGTGTTTACCTTCTTGATCTTCTGGTGCATTTCTTATTTTAGTATATTAAATTTTGATTGCGTGGCAGTACCACGAATCAATGCCCCATGGCAACTCATGTTGGCCCAAAGCTGATGTTATGGTCCCCTGATGTAGATCTTGTTTTGGGACATTGCATGATGTAATCAAATTCTTTCTTCTTACGACCTGTGGTGTTGATTCGTTAAGAGCGAACCTGCAATCCCTTGAAGTGCTCAAAAACTGGAATAATTTTTTTGCTTAGATTTCATGGGACAAACAGAGTTTGAATACAATACTGCTTAGTTTTCATGACATGATTTCCTAACATTACTAGAATGAGATGTTGCAAATAATTACTATTGTAAACCATTGGGAGACCAAGGAGTGCTAACATTACTCTCCTCCTTCAAATCACGCTTGTTCTCAAGCACTAAGTGTGGCAAGTACTAGTATTTCCCTTTTTCCATCAAATTCTTCCTTATCGTCTATAGAATCCATCCAATAATAGGAGACATAGGTCTCCTATTACGTTGCAAGTTTATTATGAGGTTATGGTGGGATATTTTCAGATGGTTTGGCGTCTCTTAGATATGCCAAGTTCTGTAAAGGAGTGGTTGTTCAGCTGGAAGAGTGGAGCCAGGAGAAGAAGGTACAAGGCGGGAAATGTCACTCCTCTTGCATTAATGTGGGTCATTCAGCGAGAAAGAAATAGGAGAGCATTTGAAGGGTGGAGATGGACTTTGCTAGATTAAGGACTAATCTTTATTCCCTTACACTTTTTTGGTGCACCATATAGTTTCTGTATGTATAAAGGAGTGAGTGGCTTTTGGGAAGAACCATATTTTGTAGGTTTCCCATTTTATTGGTATGCCTCTTGTATATGGCCAAGTTTGGCATGGTTATTAGTAATGAAAACTTTACCTGATCAAAAAAAAAAAACAAAAAAAAAAACAAAGAGGAGAGTCGGTCCAAACTAATTTCTTGCATTGATGACCTCGGGCGAGTGGTTCATCATAGTTGAAACAAAGTGCCTTAAGTCGTCTTTCCCCTATTTCAGATCAAGTCAATTTTTTCACAAGTTTGGTGTATTGTTGAGGTGAGAAATCTGTAGTCTTTGATCTACAAACATATGACAAGTGAGAACAAAGGGGTTGTTTCTTGCTGCTTGCATTCATAACGTTGGGAAATACTCATCGATGTAGAGAAATCTGGAGGATTATGCAACCCTCTCATTTGTTATGTAATCAGCAAGACCTCTTATGTGAAGTTCAGTTTTTTGCTCATGTAATGGTACTAGCCCGCGAAACCAATTGCTCAATCTTTTCTTGGTAATCTGTTACAGATCCAATTTGGCATAATTTAGTCAATTCTCCCAACTTTTGACTTCTAATTGGCGGTGCAAAACGAAGATTGCATTAGCAGTTGAATACATCCTAAGAGCGTTGGGGCATATCTTTCTCTAGTTGAAGAAAGCAAAGTTTGGCAATACCTTCGAAATGATCAAGTCTAATATTTTCTTCTTTTGGTGTTTATTGGTGTCAAAAGAAATGCTTGCACTTGTTCAGCCATCCTAAAAGGTACTCTTGGCCATTAAATCATGGAAAATCCAACTTTGTATGTGTAGGTGTGATGGAACTTCCTCCCATTCTTATCCTGATCCTCCTGCCACTATAGTTTCACTCTTCCAACCTCGATTATAACTAGAATTTTCAGTTGAAAGTTGGAGCTCATGGAAAGTGAACAAGACCATCAAGAAGATCTGGCAGATGATTCCGGTTTGTATTTTTTGGTGTTTATGGATAGAAAGAAACAAAAGATGTCATGATGGGGCTTCAACTCTTATTAGTCTCTTAGATCTACGTGTTTGTTGAATTTTTGTAGCTGGAGCAACCTTTTCTCTGTAAATGATATCACCCCCCTTCTAGATTTTACTAATTCCCTCAGTGGCTTAGCAACCTTGAGCTTTTGTGGTCGGTTCTTAACTCCCAGCTCTTGTTCTTTTTGCAGTGTTTCTTGTTATAACCATTTGATTTGTAATCTTTCATGCATCTTCCTTGATTTCTCTTCAATACAACTTATTTCATCAACAAAAAGGAAAGAAAAAACACTAAGATTTGGTGGGCTTTGAGAAAAGAACTCAACTAATGCACGTCTTTTCTTGAGAAATGCACATATGGAGAAGAGGATAAGAGTTTATATGTAATGCCAGAAAAATATATTTATGAACACAAATAGTAACATTCTGATCAAGGAATTGAACAAAATCAGAACAAAGTAAAATATATGAAGTAAATAATCATGTCATTTAAGTTAAGAGTCATTTAAATTTTGTAATGGAACTCTTTCGTTTGTGTCTACTTGCATCGTCTTGATGCCTTCAAGGAAACTATCAAAATCAAAAAGTCATTTAAAACTTCTAAATTAGTTGCAAAATATTTAGTGAATGTTTACTAGCTTTTAATATGATATATCTATTTCCTATGCTTAATCATCAAATATTCATTCATAGTCTTTCTTTTAACAATTAACATACAACTTGTCAACTATATTTATTGTTTAGGGCCACCATTTCAAAATAGAGTCCATGTAGGCCCATTGCCTTGGTACCTTGGGTGTACCTAGCTTTAGGGCTTAAGAGAGCCTCAAGCAAGCCTTAAAATGACACCCTCTTTATTAGAATTACTGGTATATGATGCGTTGCACAGTTATTTTAAATGTATTAATTTTTATATTTAAAAAATAACTAATATGAATTATTATTGAGTAATAAAAATGTACATGTAATATGGTTATATATAATGTTATGATTTTATATAAACACTTGATGTTAATAAAATTTCACCCTAATCTATGTATGGTGAGGACATGTGCTTTACAAACCCAATACTTGTGTATACGCTTCAAGCACGAAAAAGTCCATCACATTATGCACTTAATTAATCAAACTGTATGTGAGCCTGCAAGAAAATTGTTAATGCACGAAATTAGCAATCTAAATTGCTGACATATGGAATTTCTTTTCATATGTAGCATATATTTCAACTTTTTAAAAAGTGATATCTACTATAGTTCTATTTGATGTGACTCATGCAGTATATATGATGAGTTTTCTCATCATTATTTTTAGATATACCTTATATCTATTTCACATAAGATCTATTCTTATATGTTTTTGTATTGATATTTCAATTTACATCATTCTTTAAAATCATCATGTTGATTTGATTTAACATGCGAGTATGTTATAAAAGATAATACTTTGTATCTTCTTTCACTGAGCAGTGATTTTCAACACTTTTACACCATTCGGATAATCTAAGTTAAAATGAGGTACTAAAGTGTTTGTTCATGAAGGTAAAATATAAATGCAATTGTATGATTTTTGATAACGAAGTGTATGGAAACTTAAGAATTAAACATTTAATGTGTTTGGGCCCATTGCCTTGGTACCTTGGGTGTACCTAGCTTTAGGGCTTAAGAGAGCCTCAAGCTAGTCTTAAAATGACACACCCTCTTTATTAGAAATTATTCTTACGGTTGTTTCTTCTAAGAGTTCTAGGTAATTGTTTAGTAAGTTCAAAGTGATATTCTCCATTTGTGATTAATTAAATGAGAGTTATGCTTCAAATTTAGATGCTTTTTAATAGCTATTTTCTGCAAGCTCTTCTTGATTTTGTCATTTTTTGCACTTTTGGCATGTTACATTATATACCCTCGCATGAAAAATATAGGTCTTTTGCAGTTGCTAATTATTTTTGTTTGACATGCTAGCAAATGGAGAATGCTGATGATGGTGGTGTCCCTAAGGATTCACAGGAAAATTTAGAAAAGGACACTTCTTCGACTAAACAAGAAAAAGAAGTGCTCGAGTCCCCCCAAAAGCAAGTGATAAAGAAGGATATCAAAGAGCCAGCACTTGATGCAGAAATGGACGATTCTCCTATAATGGGCGTTATGAGCTCGAAATCAGAGCAAGTGGATGCGCAAGGTGTGAAGACAAGTGAGAGCTCAATAAAGGAGGCCATCTGGGAGAGAGCTGCTCACATCAGAACTAATTCCGAGTACGTATCTTCCATTGTTGTCTGTTTCACCATTCTATCTTTTACAGCTATGACTCTGTACCTGCCTGTTCTCCCGACAATAGCTTGGGCCCTTATAAAACCAATGCACGAGGAAAAAGAGGATTTCTGTTGCCACTGCAGTTGCCTGAAATTACTTTTATTTGTTTGCTCCCTCCCCCTTCTTTGCCTTATTTTTCTCAAGAGAAAAATAATTTTTAGAGAAGTATTTGCGCACCCCTTAGTCTCAATATATATCAGATCTCACCTTGGTTCCAATGTCGAGCAATATTGCTGTTACACTGATTTTGCGATCGCTTTAGTCATGCTTGTTCATAGACTTAGCTCCTCTTATTTCATTCCTATTTATTTACATTTTTACCCCGGAATGACTTGCCATGACTTTGTCCTTGGCCAGTGGTAGATTCTTCCCAAGATTCATGTTGCTTTAATCATCAAAGATAGTTGCTTGAAATTCGTGTGAGGCAGTTATGCGGGGCATAATCCCTGCTGCTCAAAAGTTGTTGGGAGAAAAGGAAAGAGATAAAAGTGCTAGTGAAATTGTCTACTGTTGCTTTTCATCATATGGTTCCACCTGGCCCCTTTAAACCATTACTTGAATGGCAAGAAATCTAGAACATTACTTTTCTTTCCCCTTTTATCTTACCTGTATATCCTAAAATAAGGATATCTGTAGTAGCTCCTTGCCGTTATACACGATAATGGAAATATAAATGTCACAAAGAGTGGTGGAAGGTTTTTGCGGCTTGCCTATGGTGGACAATTTGGAAAGAGATGAATGCAAGATGTTTTGAAGGCAAGTGCAGTTTAATCCAGAAGATCAAGAGCTCTTGCATTTCTCTTCTTTGTTTTTGGTGCAAAGAATAGTTGGTTGATGAAGTTAAACAATTACTAGACTTTTTAGCCTCTTTGTAAGTTCTGTTCGAGGCTGTATCTGTAGGTATGACATACCAGGACTTTTTAGGGTGCTGGCAAATATAGCATGTTACCCATTTCAAAAAAGATAAATCTAAAGCTCAATCCTGAATCTCTTATAAAAGAGTACAATAATAAATAACTACGAGTCCCAAACAAGTTGGGCTTTCCTATATGAATCCTCACTATTCCATTTGATCTCAATTTATGTCATCATCGCACCTATAAGAATAAAAGTTGAAATGAGTTAAAATACATAAATAAATATAACAATTACAACAAATTATAAGTCCAACAAGACTAAAACATATCCCGACTAGTAGATATCACTCATATAAATCTTTTTCCTCCATTATGTGTATCTTTAGCTTTGATTCCAAGAAATTGTAGGTCTTTCAAGACAACTTCCTTCCATGTGATTTGTAGTCTACCTCATCTGCTTTCTAACACCTTCAGCCACCATATTTCACACGTGAAGTGTATGCATTTGTAGATCAATGCGGAGACATGACTAGACCATCTTAAGAGGTCTTTTCTCATTTTATCCTCGATGTGCTACGTTCACTTATGCCGAAAGTGGTCTTTTTTTGTGTTATCTAATCTTCTAATGTGTATGTTGGACTTTAGTGACCTAACATTTAGTACCTTTGAGCTTTCTCGGTGTTATAGTCATTCAGTTACCAGTTTTTTTTAAAAAAAGATTTTAATTCTTTGAGTAACGTCCTCATCTATCATTCTATAGCCTAGATATCTAAATTGCTTACATTATGGCATTGCAATTACTTCTAGTCTTTCCTCATCTTTGCTTTTCTCATGCTGACTAAACTTGCAATGCATGTATTCACTCTTACTTCTTCTCATCTTAAAATCCTTGCTCTATATACTTCTCCAAGTCCAAATTTTTAGTTGACACCCTCACTAGTCTCGTCAATCAACACAATAGTGTCAGCAAATACTGTACTCAATGAGTCCACATCTTACACCTTGTTGGTTAGCTCAACCATAACTTGCGTAAACAAGTAGGGGCTCAATGTTGACCGCTAGTGTAAACCTGCTGTTATTAAAAAAACTCCTTTGTGTCTCATGTTATTGTATATGAAAGAGATAATGGATTCACATCCCCCCCCCC
>DF360813.1:2233-46343 GCA_000787875.1 Solanum virginianum | reverse complement strand
GGACAGAGAACCTAGCAAAAGACCTTATAAAAACTAGGTCAACTAACTTGCCAAACTTTCATTTTTACAACATAACAGACACCTCAAGAAACTAATCTAAACGGGTATACAAGATTCGAACTTAACTGATACTAATCTGATATAAGAATAACTACGACCCTGTAGTTTGTAACCTAAACTTGACTGAATGGATTCCTATCAAGATAACCTTCATAAATTATACAAACTGTAAAGTTAACTCCTAACAAATCTCAACTTGAAAGAATTTGAGATCAAGAGATAAACTTCTGGACATGAAATCTGAAAGTAAACTTTAATGCTTGACCCAAATTTATGCTTACTAAATGAAAAATTATCTTATTGTGAGCAATAACATGTGTACAGACCAGTTACTGACCAAGAAATAGACCAATTTTCATAAGAACGCCGAGGAACGAATATAAGTCATGGCATAAAACAAATGTTTTACATACCTCAATTTCCTTCATCAAACTAATTCCAATGCCAAGCCAATCTAACTTACTCTTTCGGATGTCCAACGTCTACAACAAATCACAATAACGCTAACGGTTAGCTAAAAGCCCTTTTTGGCCTTAAATCCCAAACTTGCCTCTAATTTTATAAAAATTTTGACAACACTTCCCCTTAAACTTGACTACCTCGATAATCCATCTCGGCTCCAATTAATCAACACAATAGTAACAACATCAACAACAATAACAACAACAAGAAGTCTTCCTAATGCCATTATTGCAACAAATTCACTAACGATCCTCATTTTGCTACATTTAGAAAAATGGGGCAGCTTAGTATATATATACATATATCTTATTTAAACACTCCCTTAACACTTCAAGAACTATATTACATCACCCAAATGTCAAATGTATACTTTCAATGTTAAAATATAACATTTAATTATATACATGGACTCCAATTCGACCAACTCTTCAAGTACACATATAAATAATTCTCATACCTCTTTCACCCCCACAAGGCTCATATCATCTTCACAACTCATTTAAACACGCTATTTTTCAAGATTTCCTTTCAATTTAACATATACCAACACATACACAAGCTTTAATTTACATAAAACAAAGCTAGAAATCAACATACCTTTCAACCCTCTTAGATGGACCCAAATTGATATAGTCGTAAAATCAAGCATTTTCTTGACCAACCAACGCCTCCACGCCACTTAGGGGACCCAATATACTAGGCTTGTAGCATCAAAATAATTTTTTGGTCCCACAACCTTACACTTGCACCAATAGAATTGTAACACAACTTGAGTGGGCCAACTTTTAATTAATAGCTCTAGATTTAATTTTTTTCTCAAAAATTAAAAGTGAGTCTTACATGTACACATGTGTATATATATATAGATTTATACACATACACCTCTTTGAAATATTCCATTTTAATCTAAAACTTTCTGAAAATACCACTTTGGTCCCAAATTTCCGTAACGGTTCCAATGCACAAAAAAAAAATACGGGTTCTAACACAACGTGATGTAATGGATTTTTGATCTAAAGTTCACCACACAATGCACTTAAAACTATGAAGTCAGTTTCATTCTTGTCTTGAATGCGTGCACGAGAATTTTCAAGCATCACAAAAATATAATAAAAGGTACCAAAACAATCTATGACTTATCACAAAAATTAAATTTTGGATCATCTCGTCAAATATTTACATACTTCTAATTGTTGGTCTCAGTTGATTTGAATATATGACTTTTAAAATATGTACACAAAAAAAAAAGTTTTTTGAAAATTGAAAAATGAGCACCAAACCCAAGAAGGGTTGCCTACGTATCACAAAAATTGAGAATCAAGTACGCGTAGTTCATGAAGATATGATATAAAATATATAATTTTTGTTTTTAAAAAAAATGCATATATATATTTTGAAAGAAAAATAACAAAAACAACAAAAAACAAACATTGAATCACACTAAAGACAAACTATTCCAAATTAATATCAAACAAAAATTCTTTTATTTTTTCAAAAATAAAATGTACAATAAACAAAGTGAAAGACACTTATTGAATAGAAAATAACATAGGAGAATTAGAATATGCAGAAAATCAGTTGGTGTCTTGCAAATCTAGAATTAATTGGAATCTTGGTAGAATTTTTTAGGACTTCTCATAAAACGAGTCCTCAAAAATTTTGTCCCTGTTTCAACCTCAACATATTTTGGTGTTAAAAAATATAATGATTTTTTTAACCTAAAAAAAATGTCTGTGTTTCTAAAGTAATAGATCCAACAAACTTATGGGAATATGACAAGCCAATTTGGCGCCTACGTATTTACACAAGAAAATTTATATTTACACAAGAAATCTTTTTTTTAAAATATATTTGTCCCTATTTTTTTAGAAACCTTATGAGGAATATGACCGAACCATTATGGTGCCTAAGTATCCTGTAAAAAATGGGAATCAGGACAAACATAGTTCAAACAGACTATAATTGACAAAATCATATTTCAAACACGAAAAAACAAATATGTATTCACATAATATCAAAATAAACATATGAGACAAATTATGCAATATTTATATACAAATTACACCTAAATAAGGGATTTGATTTCGCTTTAACCTAGGTTTACTAAGAGTGATTTTGAACGGATCGGGAACCCAGGGGGACAACCTGAGCTGGAAATCATGACAACCATTGGACGTATCATGAACCAATAAATTGTCACTTATTCCAAGATGGGTCAAATGTATAAAAAAAATCGGCTGCAGGTTCGCAAAACCATTCTTTTAAATACGCAAAATCAATGTCAATGAAAATATGCCATGAATACAATGATAATGTACATATAAGTAAACAAATAATGAATAAATATAAACAATATAGACATACAAATAACAATATGTACACATGTGATATAATATAAAAATAAATAAATATATAAAATAGATTAATATAGACATACAAATAACAATATGTACACATGTGATATAATACAAAAATAAATAAAATAAAATCCTCCTCAATTTGTAAACCCGAATTCATAATGGTTAGAACCTCGAAATATCCCCAGCGGAGTCGCCATTTAGTTGACATCCTGAAGGCGCAACGTCGCGGCAATTCGTAAGAAATAATGAAATATATAGAATTTAAAAGAAAATGTCGTTTGATTTTGAGTTTATTATTTGATTTGGGAGTCGCCACCTACTTTTAAGGATAATTAGGAAACCAATTAATTATTTATAAAAATAGTCTGCGAACCAAAAATTTTGAGTAAGGGTTCAAGTTATTTCGAAGGAAAGGTATTAGCACCCTTCAGAATCCACAACTGTGGGTCCCAACTGAATTTATTTTTGACAAATTGAGGAGGCGATACATAATACAACATAAATATAATAATCACAAGATATGCACAAACAATAAAATGAATAACAACATGAGGGACGTCTTAAATTAGACACACGTCAATAAGATACACAATAGCGAATAAATAAATAAATAAGTAAGTAAAAATGATAATTTAAGATAGCATCCATCTTATATACAAGGAAGACCTTGAAAATTGAATAATTTCTTCATTAGGCAATTTCACAAATAATATATGAATACATGAGTCCCGTTTAAAGAAAAAGAGAGTCAAAAAGAGAAAAAGAAAAAGTTAAAGTGAAAAGGAGAAAAAGAAAAAGTTAGAGTAAGGAAAAGGGGAAACACGCGGGGTCGGAAGAATATATGGGGCCACGAAAATGCGGGAATTTAATTTAAAATACCCGACAAATTAAAATGTATCAATTAATGAGCTTCTTTTAAAATTAACTAAACAAAATAATTAATTCAATTATGAACTACTTAATTTCGAATAATTTACAACTAAAATTTTAAATTTAACACGTGACAAATATGAATCTAAATTATATTTTTTTCATACTTTTTAAATGGGGAAGCCTCAAAATCCTAAGGATAGATTTTCATTGGCCAATTTAGACATGAATTCTAACATATCATGAATATGAACTTAAACTAAAAATTGTGAATTTTAACATGTAACAAACACGAATGTAAACTAACTTTTTCCGTCTTTTTAAATGGAGAGGCCACGAAATCCGACAGATAGATTTTTCCTCGGCCTGATTTAGTGAATAATGAACTTAAACTAGAAAATTTGAATTTTAACATATAATAAATAATAAATTTAAACTAACTTTCTTCGTCTTTTTGAATGGGGAGGCCTCAAAATTCGACGGATAGATTCGTTATTGGCCAGATTTAACAAATAATATGTAAATATCACATAAAAATCAATAATAGATGATATAAATGATAGAAGCAACATACAAACAATAATCTGACAAGAATAGTATAGAGTAAAACATGCTACATTCTAATTATTATATAATAAAATAATCCAACATAAAAGATAACAGTTAACCTATACCGAAGCAAATAATACGATGACAAAGCAAATAAAATAAAATAATAATAAAAAAAGATTAAAGTAACCATGAAGTCAATTAGAACATAGAAAAGTAATAACTAGACAGAGTAACGGAAAATATAGTTGTGAAATTGAAAATAGATAATACCCATAGGCTGATTTGATCTGAGCTTCTTCGAAGACACAATTTTAGAGCTCGAGCACACTGGATCTAGTAGTCATTTTCTCCCCGACAGCGAAATGATGAAGCGGGGAAAGGGGAATTGCGGCAGTGAGTTTTATGGTGATTTTTGCAGCGGGGTTTTGGTGTTGTTGGCTACGGGTATGATTGTGCAAGCTTGAAGCTCACTGTTCTCTAGAGTTAAAAATCTCGTTGGTTCGCTGTTGTTGTTTGCTCCAATTCACCGGAGTACGAACTCACTAAGGGCCAATTTTGGTTATTTTCATAAGACCATTTTCAGATGGTTTGTTGGGTTGTTTTGAGGTGTGATTTCAGAGGTTGTTGCGGTAGTTTTGGAGGAGATTTCAGGCAGGTTTTAGTTGTGTTTTTGGAGGGTTTTTTTGGGTGGTTTTCAGGCTATCTTGAGGGTGGTTTTTCAGAGCTTTGGGGTGGTATTTTACGGCTGCTATTGGGGCAGAAATGGGGTCATTTTGTGGTGGGTCTTGTAGCTGTTTCACAGGTAGTTTTGGTGCTATTTGGGACTGATTTTGGGGGAGGAAGGTGGCTAATTTTATGAGGGTTTTCGATGAATTTTTGGGTGCTATTTGGGTTAGAAATGGGTAATTTTTGTGGTGAGGGAGAGGAGAGGGAGTGAGGTTCTTGGTGAGGTTATTTTTTGGGTAAGAAATCTACCATGCCTTTTTTATTCATTATTGATTTGTTTTCCCAAGCCATGAGTGGCTAAACCCACAATTTGGGGTTGTGGGAACCATGAGTAGCTAACTTAGGAAACCCAGATTATTTGCATTTCTTGAGTTGGGTATTTGCATGCATTAGCCATTTTCCTTCATTTTGCTTGTTGTTTAATGGTGGCCAACATTAAACCCCAACTAGTGTCATGATGTTGATCCAGGTAGTGATGAATAGGAAAAGGAAATGGTTAACATAATTTGATTGATGTGTTCTCATCTAATCAATCAAGCCCGGCCAAGATGAGGTTGACTGGGACAATGGGTAATGGTTAGTTTGGCACACTATAGTAGCCGGCCAAGCGCCATAGTAAAATTCGACCTTGACCTTTGCCCAAGGGTTAGAAGAACTTAAGTTGTCATCTTGCATTCAATGTCCCAATTGAGGTTGTGTTATCTGCGGTGTTTAAGTTAGTGAATCATGTGGAACACAAATTTCCAAGTTGCTCTCCAATTTGATTGTCTCTCTGTCTTGTTAGTTAGTTTAATTTTTTATCAATCATTGCAAAATCCCCCTCCTTCCTTAAGAATTCAGTTATTTGATATTTGAATTAATTATTGGTGAATCAAAGTGGCAAAGCCCCATATTCCCTTGGGATTCGATCCTCACCTTGGTTAGGTTTTATATTTGATAATGACTGCTTTATCCTCCAAGTGAGAGGTACTGTTTGAGCATGATCATGAGAGGTACTATTACTATTATTATTACTATTACTATTAGTATTACTATTATTATTACTATCACTAGTATTACTATTACTATTATTATTACTATTACCATTATTACTATTATTATTACTATTATTTTTACTATTACTGTTATTATTACTACTGCTATTATTATTACTATTACTATTACTATTATTACTATTATTATTATTATTGTTGTTATTATTGTTATTGTTATTGTTATTGTTATTGTTATTGTTATTGTCATTGTCATTATCATTGTCATTGTCATTGTTGTTATTATTCTTTATTGTTGTTATTATTCTTGTTATTGTTATTATAATTGTTCTTATTGTTGTTATTTTTATTATTGTTATTGTTGTTGTTGTTGTTGTTATTATTATTATTATTATTATTTATTGTTATTGTAATTATGTTATTATTATTTTTATTGTTATTGTTGTTGTTGTTGTTGTTGTTGTTGTTGTTGTTGTTGTTGTTGTTGTTATTATCATTATTATTATTATTATTGTTATTGTTATTGCTATTGTTATTGTTATTATTGTTATTGTTATTGTTATTGTATTTGTTATTGTTGTTATTATTGTTATTGTTATTGTTATTATTATAGTTATTGTTATTGTTGTTGTTATTATTGTTATTATTATTTTATTTTTGTTATCATTCTTGTTGTTGTTGTTGATTACCATTTTACCCTTACATTAAATAAAAATATTTTAAAATATCTAATTAATTAATTATTTTAAACAAATATTATAATATTTACAAATAAAAATACAACACATTTGATGATTAAAACATAGGATTTTATGTGTTCTCAATGCGACATTTATGATTTTTATGTGCTTTTGGTATTTAGTTTGCAAGAAAACAGGTGGGCATGCTTTGGGGCTAAATTGCACCAGATTTTTGATTTTTGATGGTTTACGGGACCCTCTATGAGTCGTAGAGTACGTTTCATGAAGATTTTCAGTGTAAGATGAGATATGAAGTTCAGCAATGTGAGACCTTTATACGAATCGTAAATCACCCTACCAGTTGTATAGAGAGGTTTCTTGAAGAATTCCAGTCTTTTCGGTTTGGAGCCAGCTCGACCATAAAGTGGATTCGTAGAAGTAAAGTCTAAGATTCAAGAGCCTAAATACGGGACCCCGATTACGACTCATAAATCACTTTACGACTCGTAAGGACCTGTCGTAGAAAGTCACCGACAAGTTTTTTTTATTTTTAAGGACTTAAATGTAATTAGTATAAATAGTACTTTTTAGGTTAATTTTCTGGGGAGGACAATAGAGAATGTCACTAGAAAGTACTTTTAGGATCTTGTACTTGGAGAGCTCAATTTTTGAAGGAGAATACACTTGTGGATTAATTGGATCTTCAAATCTTGTGATTCTCAATTAATTTTGGATTTGCTTATTCTTTAATTCAATTGGGTAAGTGTTTAATTATATTTTCTCAATTCATAATTTCTTCATCTACCCACAGCATGAGTAGCTTAATCCACAACTTGGGGTTGTGGGAACCATGAAGATCTAACCAAGTAAACCCAGATAATTTACAATTCTTGGAATGGGTATTTGCATGTATTAATCAATTCTCTTCGTTTTGAATGATTTCTAGTGGTGGCCAACATTAAAACTTGCCTAGTGTTATCATCCTGATCCAGGTGGTAATGAATTGAAAAAAAGATTGATTAATAGGATTCAATGAAGTGTTCTCATCTAAACAACCGAACTTGACCCAGTGGACGTTGACTAGGACTATGGGTAATGGTTAGTATTGCACACTATGGAGATGGGCCAAGTCACATAGTGAAATTCACCTCTCACCTTTGACCAAAGGGTTTGGTGAACTTAAATTACAGTCCTGCATGCTATACTCTAGTCAAGAATTGGATTATCGGGAAATATTGAGTTGTTGAATCATGGGGAACATAGTACCCAAGTTGCTCTCCTTTATTGATTGTCTCTTGTGATAGTTAGTTTAGTTTATTTTCTTGTTGAATATTGAAAATCCCTCCTCGGGGAATTGAGTTTTTAATTACTTGAATTGCTTATTGGTGAATTCATTGTGAGTCTCCGTATTCTCTGTGGGATTCGATCCTAACCTTGGTTAGGTTTTTTATTTCACAATGACCGCTTTATCCACAAAAAATAGGTGTAACTTTGGCGTGATAAAAGATTATAGCATCGTTTGCTAGGGAATACGGCTAGACTTAATTGAATTTACAAGTAATTATAATTCAAGTGTTAATCCTTTGTTCCCTTGCATTTTACTTTTGTTTTAGTTTTTGTTTCTTTGCAGGGTATACTTGTAGTGTATGCCCAACACACGGAGTCAAGGCAATTCCTTATCGTAATTGATCCAGAGATCCAACGAATTACTAGAAGAATGGCCTAAGAAAATGTCAACAACGTGGTTAATGCAGTTTTGAACCAAAACGATGGGAATGATTCACCTCCTAATATCTGATAGGGTCAATGGTCTAGGACAATTTCTAATCACATCGATTTTCTTAAGATCCACTTTTATACCATCTCCCGACACCACATGACCCAAGAATGCAACCTCCTTCAACCAAAATTCACACTTATCATATCTGGCATACAATTTCTCCTCCCTCAATCTTTGTAACACAACCCTCAAATGTCCCATATGCTCCTCCCTACTATGTTAATAGATCAAAACATCATCAATGGAAACCACAACAAAGGAATCAAGGTAGGGTTTGAAAACCTTATTCATTAGGTCCAAGAAGATAGTCGGTGCATTAGCTAACCCAAACGACATCACAACAGACTCATAATACCCATATCTAGTCCGGAAGGCCATCTTGGGAATATTACACTCTCTCATCCTCACTTGATGATACCCGAACTGAAAATCAATCTTTGAAAAAAAGCTAGCCCCTTGCAATTGGTCAAACAAGCCATCAATTCTTGGAAGAGGATATCTATTATTTATAGTGACCCTATTAAGTTGCTGGTAGTTAATGCAGATTCTAAGTGACCCATCCTTTTTTTTCGAAAATAACACCAGACACCCCAAAGAGATTGACTAGGTCTAATAAATTCCATCTTCAACAAATCTTTCAATTGTTCCTTTAACTCCTTCAACTCTATCGGGGACCTACGATAAGGGGGAATGGAGATAGGTTGCGTATCGGGAAGGATATCTATGCCAAAATCAATCTCCTTTTTGGGAGGAACATTGGGAAGGTCATTTGGGAAGATATCAAGAAACTCGTTTATAATCGGAACCGACTCAATGAAAGGAACTTTGGACTCCATATCCTTAACCCTCACAAGATGATACAAATACCCCTTAGAAATCAACTTATGAGCTTTAATGCATGAAATGAATCTACCCTTAACCACCACATCTTGAATTTTCCACTCAAGAATGGGTTCATTAGGAAATTGAAACTTGACCCTACGGGTTCTACAATTAATAGAAGTATAGTAGGCATGCAACCAATCCATCCCAAGAATGATATCAAAATCAACCATGTCTAATTCAATAAGATCACAAGGCAAGAACTTATGCAAAATGCAAATAGGACAACTTCTATAAACTTTCCTAGCAACAATTGAGGCACCAATAGGAGTAGACACTTCATATGACTCATGGAACAATTTGGGGACAATATGGGACTTTTTAGCAACAAAAGAGGTAACAAAGGAAAGAGTGGCACCCGGATCAATCAAAGCTATACATCAAAGTCAAAGATTTTCAACATCCGATAATAACATCTGGGTTGTGCATTGGGGCACCACCTTGATGACTACCTCTACCCAATGGGTCCGCATTTGCACCTCGGACTTTGCCATGGTTTCTTGGACAATCTACCTTCTTGTGCCCAAGATCCCCACAACCAAAGCATGCATTAGAATCTTTTAAACTTGGGCCTCTATGATTCTTTCCACATCTATGACACTCATCAATCGGAACCACACCACCAACACCTTGGGCCCTAGGAAATTCATTGGCAAACCCCCTATTAGTAGCATAAGGAGGCCCTTGGCCTTGATGAAATCTAGCACCCTTTTGGAATTTACCCTCAAGTAAGGCCCTCTTAGCCTCATGCCCCCTTCTCTTCCTCAACTTTTCCTTCTTCCATTTGCTCAGCATAAATCATCAATCAAGACAAGTCCATATCACTAATTAGCAGGCAAACCAGTATTCTTCACTCACTAAGTCAGATACCCCCATCACAAATTTATTCATCCTAGATCTAGGATCAGCCACCAAATGAGGAACATACTTTGAAAGTTGATTAAACTTGAGGGCATATTCCCTCACACTCATACCACCTTGTTTAATGTTTATGAACTCTACTAACTTAGCCTCCCTAAGCTTAATAGGGAAAAACCAATTACCAAAAGCCAACTTGAACTCCTCCCAAAGCACCATATAACCATTACCCTTCTCCCCCTTCCATTGATCATACCATATTTGAGCAACCCCTTTGAGTTGGTACACCGCCAATTTCGCCTTTTCATTTGGCCCAACACCCATGATATTCATGATTTTGTAAACCTCATCAATGAACTCTTGTGGATCTTCATCCATCTTTGACCCATAGAATACCGGAGGATTCATCCTCATGAAGTATCTTACCCTAGCTCTCGGGGTAGTAGCATGAGGGGCTTGGGCCCCTTGATTGACTTAGTTAGCCATAACTTGGGCAATCATAGTGAGAGCATCCCAGAGCTCACTATTGGTAGGTTGCTCCTCGAGAGTTTAGCCCCTCTTTTTTGAGTGTTTGGCATGATCTGACATAGTAAAGAACAATCGTTAAGAGAGAAACTTACCACAACCTATAGCATGACTTAGAATATAAAGAAGGGAAACATTTTCTAAAACGTCTCATAGCCTCCTACTCATAGTCATGGCGCGCTTCACAACCATAAATAGGATCCTAATCGATGCGGGGTGTTGGAATCCAAAGATTTATCAACCTAGCGCTCTGATACCAAGTTTGTCATGACCCACGCCTAGGGCCTAGATGTGACACGGCGAATGGGGAACCCGAAGGGACCCCAAACAAGCCTCTTAATTTATCATTATACATCATTGGTCGTGAAAGCATATAAAAGACATTAAAGGGCAAGAATAGGGGTAAAGGAGCTAAGGAAAAAGCTTGCACAATATCATAATCAAGAGAGAAGTGTCAAATCTCATATCATAAATGCATAACTTGTCCAACAAACAACTCTAATATATAGATAAGAGCATTGGCCAAGACAAAGCAACTGGGCTCACCCTTATAGTCAAATTAGAACATAAGGAAAAATGTCTCAATACCTAATAAGAGAAACATAGACTAAGGTCCCAGAAGTGAAGGACTCACCAACTAGCTTGAGTAGTATCGAACTAGCCACGTGGAGGAGGAGGATGATCAACTTGGGCACCAGTTCCTACATGGTGACATAATGTAGGCATAGTGTATGCGTTAGTATGTTTGAATGTACAAGTATATAGGATACAATACAATAAGAATTAGGCATCATAATCAAAATGCATAACAATAGGCAATAGACATCATATAACAATATGGCATGTATGCTCAGTGCTCAAGTAAAACATGTTTGAATAACTCATGCTCATATAGGTTATCATACATGTAGAATAGACCAATCTAGATTTCACCAAGTACAAACCGTTGGTTGGTTGATGATGATCTCATCCTATCATCCTGGTGGTGAGGTACAAACCCCTCACATGATTGATGATAATCTTACCTTATCACCCTGGAGTCAAAGTACAAACTCCTCACATGGTTGATGAGTACAAACTCACACCTTAGTTGATGAGTACAAATCGTCACCTCGATTATCAAGGCACTAGCCCCTTGATTGGCAATAGGTACTAACCCCCCACCCTCGACAAGGTTATTCGGGCTCTCAGTTCTTCCCCTCGGATTAGGCATGGTCTAATGTAACACTTCATATAGAATATATATCATATACATAAACTCATTTCTTCATCATATAGTCAATCATATCATATCTCATGCTTTGGACCTTCAACACCTCAAGAAACAACATTCGGACATTTTATCAAACACTGAGAGGGTGTGTAATGCTAGTATAAAACCATGAATTATAGAGATGAAATCATGCAAGAAAATCCATTGTAAAATTATCAATCAACACCTTGCAACACCCTCAAGCAATATACATCAAAACCCCTTTTCAAATCTTACAATAGATCAATGATTTATAGCTCAAAACATGAAAAAACAGTCACAACTATACATAAATTTGACATAGTGTGTAGTAAATTTCATAATAAGAAAGTCTCATTTGTAAATCAACTTTAAATCATGCAATTTGAGTAAAAGGAGGCTTGGGTATCATGGGTGAAAGGAACCCATGAAAGAAGCCTACATACCTTAGCTTACAGATGAACTTGGTAAAGATTGGAGACGAAGACTTAAAGCTTGAAGAAGAACACTTGAAGGAGAACCTTAGCTTGGGATGCGGGTTTGGGACTTAAGTTTGGGGAGTGAAAAAATGACTAAGTGTTTGAGTGAGTATTGGAAAATGTTTAGGATGATATGAGGGTGAAATTTTGCTAAGTATAGGTAAAAACACGTTTGGGAACACTTAGCCCTAAGACATAGAAGTCTTGGACCGAACTAAAAGAAGCAGTTCCCAAAATAAAAGGGGGCGTACTGCAAGGGCAACACAAAAACTGCACTGGTTGTTGGAATTTCATAATTGCTAATCATTAGCTCTTAAATCAGGGTTAGACCCTTTGTCACCTAATTTGGACCCCCTGAACAAGAATATGAAGTCTGATTTTCAAAATAATAAACAAATATTGAGATATATGGAATTTAAAATTCTGAGCATTCCAAGGCACGGTTTCAGACACTTTTTGGCGTCGTTCCAACAATAGCCCCAGTTACATCCATAGCCATGGGGTTCAACCTATACTAATTCCATTGGTAATCATTGGTGTTGAACTCCCGTGGTTGATGGGGAAAATAATAAAATATAAAAAAGTTAAAGAATAAAAAATGAAAAAGTTAAAGTGGAAAGAAAAAGAAAAAAAAGTTTAAAAAAAGGATAAAGAAGGGGACCTATGGGGTTGGAAAATATATGGGTTAAATCTAAATATACTATGAATTAGAATAGATCAATTAATGAACATCTTTAGAATTGACTAAGCAAAATATTAGCTCAATTATGAACTACTTAATTTTGAAAATAATTTATAAAAAATAAACAAGAATATAATCTTTTGATAGTTATGAAAATATTACATAATTACATATGTACAAATTATATGAAAGAAAATTTGCAAGAATAGGGGTAAAGGAGCTAAGGAAAAAGCTTGCACAATATCATAATCAAGAGAGAAGTGTCAAATCTCATATCATAAATGCGTAAAAAAAAAATATATATAATAAAGAATGTTAGAAATACCCAAATATTTGAATTAAACTGAACATGAATAAAATACCTATTTTAATTAAATAACTATCTAAAATGGGCTATTGGTCGGTCAAAATTGGGTGTCAACAATTACAATTATTTATTCTCAAATAATTCAAGTGAGAAAATAGCAAATATAATGATAAAATTATTATTTTCCTAACTAGTTAGAAGTCATAAAAAAATAATATACTTTAATCTAATTACATTAAATAGAACATCAGACAAGGTTAAGCTAGCAAGGTATCAACAAAGAATGAGTACATGATAAGCTCAAAAATTTGGAAGAAGGGACTCTCTCACTTAACTGGTGGGTTATTTTAGCCTAAAAGTGGTTTCACTCAAAGAACAAAGGCCTAAGATCCTTTCCATATCCACCACATCACCAAACCAACTTTAGAGAAACAAGGCAAGTTCTGAGTCCATACAAGATGCATGAGTGCAACAAAATAAGCTTATAGCACACATGACAATTATATCCACAATCAAATATACACTCACAGGTCATGCTTTCGGTCTCAGCTTACCTTCACAATATCAGATCTCGTGAAAAGTTAATGATTTTATTTATTATTACTCATACCAATACTGATTGTTATTTTTATTTGAAACAATAGTCATATCGCGTATAAAATAGATAAACAACTAGTGGTTTTATGAATGCATCAATACTCACAATCTCAAAAACTTTGAGGGTACCAAAGTTTTGCATCAAAAGCTTAAAGAAAATCTAAGAACTATAAATATATGCCAAAAGATAACATTATTATGAATTTACACATTATTTGTACTACCTAAACATGCCGGTTCAACAGGAAAATAAACATCCACAAGGGAAAAAAAGCACGACAAGAAAATCTTGGGATCAAAAATAGGGGAAATTATGGACTTAAGGCTACTCAAACTTCACCTTAATGCATAACTTCCACCACCCCACCAAAATAGGATACTTTGTCCTTAAAATAACAACACAAAGAAAACAAAATTACATAGAAATATATATACATACATTCATGAAAAACCAAAAATAAACATCCAAAGTAGAATTAAAAACAACATTTAACATAAACATATTTCAACACAACCAATAAAATAAAAAGATTGTCTAAAAAGAGAACAAAGTATCCAAAATGTCAAGATAAGAACTGGGGTCAAAAGAAGTCAAACATCATGGTGCATCAAGCACCAATATCGGGCTGATCTGCGAGGTCCTAGAGCTGGCTCTCCTTCTCTATTGTAGTGATGGAAGTACCCTCTCCAGGTAGGGTGTATTGTGCTCTCTCTCTCTGAATAGCCTCCAACAAAAGCGACTCCTGCACCACCTGCTCAGGTATGGTCTCCTCCTCTACAGGTCTTGGTCTCTTTGGGGTTAACGTTAGATCAGTATGCTCTAGAGGCCTCTTTTCTCTGATGTCCGATCGGTCGGTGAGCCAATCAAATTCATCATCTCCTACCGGTGCTCCCTTCGGGGCTAGAACAGGGACTGCTAACATCTGTAATAAGTCAGGCTTGATCCTGGCCAACTTCTCAGTCACTGCACTCGTGTCGGCAAGCCTAGCACCCTCGAACCTCTTTTGGACTCTAGTTGAGAATGCATCAACCTGTGTATCAACCACTCAAACTCTATCATCAATTAAATCTCGAGCAAACGCCCGTATCCTCTTCTCGGTATCTCGAAGGGTCTGATCAATAAATAATCAGACCCGTGCTGACAACTCTCGTAGCCTGCTCTCTAGTATAGCCACCCTGCGCAATAAAACCTGAAAAGAAATAGTAGAGAAAAGAGGGTCAACCTTTGAAGAAGGAGCTGCTCGTGCTGGAGTGCTAGATGAAGGTGTTGACTCGATCTCAACTACAGGTGTAGGCTCTGTAGTAGTCGAAGTAGTACCGATAGTAGCTGTAGGTGACCTTGAAATCTGAGTCTCTATCGGGAATGGCCCTGGGATAACTGGAGGAGCTGCTCGTGGTAAGGCCACCAGATTCTCATCAGCTTGATCAGGATGGGATCGATAGTGCGTGTAGCCTCAATATGAGGGTCCCGGTGAGGATCGATGGGAATACCTGCTACCCTGTATAGTCAATAGATCAGAACTGGAAATAGTAGTGAGGTGCTTGTTCGATATGTAACTTCGTGAATCTACTCCAAAATAATTTGGGCCCAATCTATAACATAGTGAGCTAGGATGCTAGCGAATAGGACTGATCTCCCAAGGGTGATCACATTATCCGTGTAGGTTGGCCTAATACGCCAACGGATAATGGACCACCAAAACTTGGCTTGAAATGATAGGTGTGTTTTAACTATGGGATCTGCGTGGTTTGTGACCCACGTCGTTTCTATACCTTCCTCACAGATTTTACAAGCGATCCACCATAGCAACTTTGTCCTTGCCCTAATATGCTTCCCAGTCACCACTCTCCTTATTTAATCAATATGGCTATCATACTCCGCGATAGACTGAGGCACTCTATAATTGGGCCCAAACTCTACTCGTCTGATAGTCTCCTCCGAGATATGCACTCTCCACCCCTGGACTGTTACCATCCATAGCCTAGGCTACTCGATTGGCCATTTGTTCTTTGGCAACCCCCGGCGGAGTGTAGCGAGATATGCCACATAAAACTCACGAACTACGTAAGGGGCATATTTGCCTAACTGCTGTATGGTCCAACATAGCCCATGCTCATCCAACCTAGCATCCAATCTTGGCACTCTATCTAGGCATAAGGCATTCAACTGGACTCCTCATAAAATTGGCGAACTGGCTTTCCTTGCCCTTTTGGCTCCAAATCTTGGTGGTATATTTCTTTCATTCCAGGGACACACCATTTACGATCGGCTGGTGGTTGGGACTGGACCTCCTCATCCTGGGTTTGAAAGGTGCTTTCTAACTCATCTGTGGCAAGCTATTATCTGACTCGTCCCCGTTGCCTTGTTGTTCTTTCTCTTCAGATTTCCTCATGGGCTCCATCACTGCTTCTTCCACCTTGTTGTTCTTTCTCTTCAGATTGGGAGGAACTACTCACTTCCATATGCGTATATGCCGCAAGTGCTCGAGTCTGAGGTCTATTGGCCTCTGGCTCTAGCCTGACTCTATGGACTTCCATAGAGCCCTCAGATTGCTCGGTATCAGAGGATTCATCCCACAACCTCCGTTGAAGAGCTTGAATAGCCCATTTGTCTTTTGAAGGCATTTTGTCTGCAGACAATCCACAAAGCAACCTGTTAATCAAAGATGTTTGATTCACTGAAATACAAAGCAAAGAATAGGAAATAAACACAAATAAAAGTTAACTATGCACTGATGTAACTGCAGATGTGTAGGTACGAGTGCAGTTACGACTCATATGGTGACTTACTTGTCGTATATTATGCTCGTAGAACCAGTTCTGCCTTTAAAAATGCTTTCTGATCACACATACAAGATTTAGTTATGACTAGTATAATGACCTACGAGCTGTAGTTCTGATCTCGTACCTAGTTTCAGAAATATTTTAAAAAGTTAGCCAAGTTTACAAGTCCCTCACTACGAGTCATACCAGGTACTATGAGTCATATGTGGGTCTCGTATGAGAAATATGAAGGAATTACAGGTAACTGATGCTTGCTACGAGGGATCACTACAACTCATATAGGAACTTATGAGTTGTAGGAGTGCCTCGTAACTGATCATAGAAGCCACCTGCAATGCGTACTTATTTCCCATGCACAGCACAAACACATCACCAAATTTCAACACATTCAAGTAAATAGGAGCAGAGCAAGACTAAATGACACATATTCAATTCCAAACTAACATTGGTAGTTTAAAACGACCATTATTCCTAAGAGTTGATGTTAATTTTACAATTCATCAGGCACACCAAACATAAATTACATTATAAACTAACACTTGAGAACTAGACATGTTCCAAATGAGTGCAATCACCATTTACAATGATTCAATCACAATCCATATATTCAAACATAGGCAATCACACCCATACTACCTACATTTCAACTCCTACAACAATAATGCAATACAAACCACAAATTTACCAATTTCGTGCTCACAATCATCCACTCAAGAATCTCAAAAGGTTCAATTGAGAACTCAATCTTTTTTCAAAACTTACAAACCCTAGATTACAAGTTTAGCTCAAAGATCAATGTTTGGCATACTTAAGCTTGGTCAAACTAAACCTATACTCATGTAGGGAATAAGCTCATCAACAAAAGTTAAGAAATGTAACCAGAGAGCTTACCAATTTGATTATAAAGGTGAACCAAAGTGAAAAAAATTGAAAATCAAGATGAAACCCTAGAAATTGGTAACCTCTCCAGAATCTTTGCCGGAAAATGATGTGGGGTGGTCGAGATTTTTGCCAGAAAAGATAATAGGGGTAGAGTTTGGGTTTTTCGTCGCCTATTTAGGGTTTAAGATTGGGAATAGGGGTTAGATTTTATTTTGACCCCTTATATATGCTAACCAGGTTGAGTTTTTAAAAATCTGCAGATCGAGGCTATGAGACCCCAACTACGAGTCGTAGGTTATCCTATGAATCATAGGTCCCAGTCTCGTATCAGACCCACCACTTAGTAAATATTTAGAAATCATACCTGGCACTATGAATCCCCTACGAGTCGTAAGGTTGGCTCGTAGTGCATGTGCTAACTTCAGATACTTATTGTTTCCCCTACGAGGCATGACTACAAGTCATAGTAAAGAACACTACTCGTAGGTCTGCTTGTACGAGCTGCTCCAAGTCTAATTTTTTTTTTCAAATTTTTAGTCCTTTCCTTCTCACCTGCACACCAAATCTTAAAGCACAGAAATCCTCAAAATTATTACAATTGCATCATTGTCTATAAATTTAAATCAAACCACCACTACTACTCTAAGTCTCAAACAAATAAATAATTAGCAAAATGCTTGGGTTGCCTCCCAAGAAGCACCTTGTTTAACATCGTGGCCTAACTCAGTCATTCATGACTACTCAAACTTCCTCATGGGCTCCATCACTGCTTCTTCCACTTTTTCTTTGTTCATCTTGCACTGCATCTAGTTGCTCAGCGAGCTGCTCAATCCTGTCACCCATACTTTGCATCGATATAGCTTATTTTTCCACTTTGTAATTACATTTGAGGATGTTAAACTTTATCTCCCTGACAATGTCATCTTGCTCAATTACCTTGGTCAGAACTTGTTCAAGCACATGCTCAATCCGGGTCAGTTTATCAGTGATGCAATATAGATGGTTTAGCCTTGTCCAATGTACCCGCATTTTCATTTTTAGACTTACTAGATGCTCTTGTAGGTGCACTAGTAGTTGGTCCAGCTTGACCTTGAATGGGTTGGTAGACTTGGGAAACTGTGGATAGTTTGTCCATAATCTCAATTATCTCATCGAATGGTCACCTTATGAACTCCCAGCAATCTCCTTCGAACAATGTGTCAGCCAATCCTTGTAGTTTTGAAGTTAGTAGTCGATAGAAGCTAGCCGTTAATTCATCATCAATTAGACCATGATTATGATTTGCTGCATAATACTGCTTGTATCTCTCCCAATCCACTACTAAAGATTCTCCTGGCACTCATTTAAAGTTACAGATATTGTTCTGTAGCTTTTGCTTGTCAGACTCCTTATAGAGGTTTCTGAGAAAGACTCTCTGTACCTCCCCCCAGTTTGAGCAAACATCAGGTGGGAGGATTGCCAACCATTTTGTAGCTTCATTCCGAAGAGTCATGGGGAATACTTGAAGAGCCATAGCCTCTTAAACAGGATGTCTTATCCCGATGACCTCCCTTAGCATTTGATTAAAATTCTATAGATGAATTTAGGGATTCTCGAACCTTTTCCCGTGAAATAGGGCACGCCTCTGTAAAGATTCCAACAAATTAGTTGCAATGTAAAGCTTCTTCTCAGTCATAGTGCCAACCAACCTGTTCCTAAAAGTACGAACAAAAAAACAAATAGAAAAAGTAAAATACAAGAGATTCTAGAAATTAATACTAGAACTAACTAATAGTGAATTCAAGTCAACACCTAGTCGTATTCCCCGACAACAGTTCCATAATATAATGATGATGGTCACACTCCAATAAGAAAGCGGTTGCTATCAGTAATTAACCTAACCGATGTTAGGGTCGAATCCACATGGAATATAGGGCTTGACTATAAAATTTCACTACTAATCATTCCTAGTATCTATAACTACAATCTCTAGATGGGGGGGGGGTTTGTTGTAATTCAAAGACAACTAAAAATGAACATTAATTAAAATTCTGAAAAACACTCAATTTTGGGGGCAACTTGGGAATTGTGTTCCCCATGGCTCGTTGACTCAATTATCTTAGGTAACATAACTTTGATTGGTGAATTGCATACAGCATGATAACTTAGGTTCTTCTGGCCCTCTTGTGAAGGTGAAGGTCGAATTTCACCATGGCGCTTGGTCGGCCACCATGGTGTGCCAATTAACCATTACCTACTATCCCCGTCAACCTCTCTTTGGTCAGGTTTGGTAGATTAGATTGGAAAATATCAATCAAATCCTGCCATCTACTTCCCTTTTCCTATTCATTACTACCTTGGTCGAAATCGTGATAGTAGGCAGGGTTTGGTGTTGGCCACCACCAAACAATATTAATCATGAAGGGACATAAATAATACATACAAAATCCTAATCATATATATGCACAAAACATAGGTCATTTCAAGTCAACTACCCATGGTTCTCACAACCCCAAGTTGTGGGTGCTTAGCTACAATAATACATGCAAAATCCAAATCATAGACATTTACAAAACCTAGGTCATCTCAGGTTAACTACCCATGGTCCCCACAACCCCACGTTGTGGGTGTTTAGCTACTTATAGCTAAGATAAAAACACACAAAAATGCACATAATAGTCATAGTTGAGAGTTTCACCAATAACAATGGAGAAGATAAGCACCACAAGTTGCAAACTCATAAGCTTGATTGATCAACAATAACTACAAAGCAAGATTTACAATCCCCAAAATGGGTTTCCCCAAAGAGAACAAAAATCTACCCTCAAAACCTAAGGAAAAACTTTAAAATATAATGGAGAAGTGTCTATTGTTCGAAAAATCCCTCTCAAAAACCTAACTTAAATTATTTATAGTATTTACAAAATAACCCTAGGAATTATGCAGAAAAGACAGTTGGCACCTGATAAATTTTACAATTACGACTCGTAGGTTGGCCTACGAGTCATAGTCGGGGTCTCAGATCAGGTTCTTGGCATCTTGGAGTAAACTGGTACGACCTATAGGTATGAGTTATTACTCAAGCTACGACTCGTATGCTAGTCTCGTAGTCTTGGTCTTCAGATTTTGGTCTAACATTTTGGCTCTCTGATTCTTTCTACGGGTCCACTTATACGAGTCATAGTGTGTCTTACGACTCATAAGCTGGGCTCGTAGGGTTAACCTTCACTTGGCAGAATTTTGATTTTTAGTCTTTGATTCCTGGTACGACACAACCTATGACTCGTAGCGTGAGCTATGACTTGTAGGAGGGCTCGTATGGCCTATGCTTTAGCAAAATTTGCAACTTTCCTTCAAAATCATGTCAACCTAACTTTTCTGCAAGATTAACATAATAACACGTCAAAACACTAAAAGGTTGCTTTAAGAACTCATAAAATCCCTTATTTTAGGCATCAAATATGGTGTAATTTGATAGCACATTAGCCATCTTCATGTATCTTATGAATAGGGTCTTTAAACCCTACCTTGATTTATTTGTTGTGGTCTTCATTGATGATTATTTGATTTATTATCATAATGAGGAGGAGAATAAGAGTCATTTGAGGGTATTGCTACAAAGATTGAGGGAAGAAAAGTTGTATGCTAAGTATGAGAAGTGTGATTTTTTGTTGAAAGAGGTTGCCTTTCTAGGTCATTTAGTGTCGGGGGGTGGTATTAAGGTGGATCCCAAGAAGATGGATGTAATTAGAAAAAGGCCCAAACCATTGACTCCATCGGATATCAGGATCTTCTTGGGCTTAGTGGGTTATTACCGGATGTTTGTGAAGGGGTTCTCTTCCATTGCTTCTCCTATGACCAAGTTGACTCAAAGGAAGCCAAATTTGTATGGACCGATGAGTGTGAAGAGAGTTTCCAAACACTGAAAGATAAGCTTATGTCTACTCTTATATTATCACTACCGAAAGGGGTAGAAAGTTTATTGTGTATTGTAATGCTTCAAGGGTTGGTTTGGGTTGTGTGTTGATGTAAAATAGTAAGGTGATAACCTATGCTTCTAGATAACTCAAAGTACATGAGAAAACTTATCCTACTCATGATCTTGAATTAGCCGCCATGGCCTTTGCCTTGAAATTTTGGCGTCACTATTTATAGGGGTGCATGTTAATGTGTTCACCGACCATAAAAGTCTCCAATATGTATTCACTCAAAAAGATCTCAACTTGAGACAAAGAAGGTGGTTAGAACTTCTTAAGGATTATGATATGAGTGTGTATTATCATCTCGGTAAGGCTAATATGGTGGCGAAGTCTTTGAGTAGTATGTCAATGGATAGCCTAGCTTATGTTGATGATGGTGAAAAAGGAGTGGCTAAGGAGGTTCATTAGTTGGCTAGATTAGGTGTTAGGTTGGAAGAGGTGGATAATGGGGGTGTTGTGGTATTTGATGGCTCTAGATCTTAATTGGTTGAAAAGGTGAAAGCTAAGCAAGATCTTGACCCCACCTTGTTAGAATTGAAGACAATGGTAATAGATGGTAAGGTGGAGGTTTTCTCCCAAGGGAGATATGGTGTCCTTAGATACCAAGGTAGGTTATGTGTGCCTTGTGTAGATGGCTTGAGAGAACAGATTCTTGATGAGGCTCATGATTCTTCTTATTCTATTCACCTTGTTTCTACTAAAATGTATAGAGATTTGAGAGAGGTATTGGTGGGGAGGTATGAAGAGGGACATTACCAAATTTGTATCCGGTTGTCATAGTTGCCAATAAATCAATACCGAACATCAAAGGTCTGGTCGCCTAGCCCAAGACATGAAGATTCCTACTTGGAAGTGAGAGGAGATTAATATGGATTTTGTGGTTGGATTACCCAATACTAGAAAGGGTTTTGATTCCATTTGGTTTTTGGTTGATAGGATGATGAAATCGGCTCACTTTCTACCAGTTAAGACCACATGTGAGGCTAAAGATTATGCTAGGTTATAATTCAGGACATGGTGAGGTTCAATGGGGTTCATTTGTCCATTATATCAGACATGATGCTCAATTTACTTCACATTTTTTGAGGTCTTTTCAATAGGGTCTTTGTACAAGTGTTAAACTTAGTATGACTGCCTTTCACCCCCAAATGAATGGCCAAGCCGAAAGAATTATCCAAACACTTGAGGATATGCTTAGAGCTTATGTATTGTATTTTAATGGTAGTTGGGATGATCATCTTCCATTGATTGAGTTTTCTTATAACAATAGCTATCATTCTAGCATCGCAATATTGCCTTCCTATTCAAGAACTGCCTCATTTGGAAAGTGTAAGTACACTCTCTTAATTCAGCAATCCATGGTGACATAGCAAGAAGCAAACCAATCCATACCCATTGTACATTGAATTCCACCATTTCTAACTCTATAAGGTCAGCCAATGTGTCACGGTCACAAACAGTTACTAAACAGTCATAATAAACCCTTCTAGCCATAATAGATTCACCGGTTGGTGTGGGCACCTCAAATGGTTTGTTCAATAATTCGGGTGTTCTCTTAAGCTTTCTAGCAACTAGTGAGGTAATGTATGATAGTGTAGAACTAGGGTCAATTAATGTATATACATTATCTGCTAAGATGGACAATGTACCTGTGACCACATTGGGTGAAGCTTCCAAATTTTGCCGACTCCCCAGAGCATAAGTGCGATTCTGGACCCCGCTAGAGCTAGTTGCCCCTCTTACACCTCTACGATGACCCGTAGGTGCTTATTGACCCCTACCTATTAGAGGAACCGACGATGATGATGCAACAATTGATCTAGTAAGTTATGTTATATCACCTATAGGCCTCCTCGGGCAATCTCTTATCATATACCCTGGTGCACCACACCAATAACAAGCATCTCTCCCAATACGACATATACTTGAATGACTTCTTCTGCAGTGTCTACAAGGCTGCGTAGGAGTCCTTTGCTGGCTTGTTGAATATCGCACTATCCGGGTGCCTTACCCTTCATTTCTTAGACCAAACTGATTTCTCCTAGACCCTTAAAGTTGTGGTGGAGCACTGGCTGCAGAGTAGGAGGAAGATGACCTAGGCGGTCTATTAGAAAATCGAGGCGTTAACTCTCCTTGGGATGGTGTAAACTGCCCTATAGACCTAGCCCTCTTGGATTGCACCCTTTCTAACTCTTGTGTCCTTCTCCTTTGCCTCTGATCCTATATTTTTTGTGCAAAAGCTTGCATTCTCTCTATATCTATGTCTTTGTTCAAAGAAGCAATGGTACAGTCTCTGACCAGATACGTATACAATCTATCCATATATCGATGAACTCTATTTGCCATAGTAGCAACTACATTAGGAGCATACCTGGACAAGGAATTAAATTGAAGGCTATACTCTCTCACGCTCATGTTCCCTTGGTAGAGGTTCAAGAACTGATCTGCACGGGCCTCTCAAATCTTTAATGGAAAGTAATGGTCAAGAAATACCTCTTTGAAATTTTTCCAAGTAGTTGGAGGTGCATCTATATCCTTAGATTGCTTCCAAGCTTCATACCACAATATTGCCACACCTTTTAACCTATATGTCGCTAACTCGACAGCTTCTGTACCACTCACATGCATAACATCTAAGGTGCGTTGAATTTGATCAATAAAGTCTTGTCTATCTTCATTAGAATATGGCCTAGTGAATGATGGAGGGTCCAAATTAAGGAAATCATGTAACCTTATGCCAGCTACCCAATTCATACCACCTATACCTATAACCGGACCTTTGTGTCTTTGACTTTGGCTAGCAACTATACGAGTCAATAGTTGGACTATATTTTTCAGATCCTGCACGGTAGCATCGATAGGTGGTTCTGGGGAATCTCACTACTTCCGAGTTCATCAGGAGCTGGAGGGGTTGGAGATGTCTGTGATGGGGACTCATCTTGAGCCTCATTTCGTTGTCTCACCCGACTGGGTAGACCAACCAGCACGTCTACTTTCTTCCCTTTACCTTTTTTCTTCCTGGTTTCTAGCATACTTGCTGTATAAAGTAATTTAGGAGTTAGACATAATCAACCTGTAATGCTTTGCTCTATGGCACGATCTAAAGAATGAAAAGAAAGTAAAAACTCCTAAATACCACGTAGCATCCTGCTTATAAATGTGGTGCACAACACATCGATAAACAAGACTCTACATAGATATGGATTTGTAGACTCCCTAGGATGACCTGCTTTGATACCACTTTTGTCACGCCCCAAATCCCGTTATGGTGGACCGGCACCCGTTGTCGATAAGGCTTGGGAGAACTAACCTATATCTATGCGTTATTTATACATATTATAAGAGATTTCTATACTATGTGCTTTCTACATAAATTATAAGGGATTTCTACATTCAACATGCCTTTAAGGGGGTAAACAGTAACAACAAGCCAAAAGAAAATGCATATGACTAGGTTGTTGGATCACGTTGTCTAAAGTATGAGATATAACCACACTTTGATTTACATAGTCTACAAAGCCTCTATATGAGGAAACGTATCTGATAAGGGTCGAGACAGGCCCCGCCTCAACTAACTATACAACACAAAAATATAAGCTCTAGACACGCAAAGCTCCGAAGCAACCTGGAGCTTGGTAACCATAACTAGATATCTTGTACTCCTACTGGGGAGATCTACTAGCACCTATACCTGCAGCATGAAATGTAGGTCCCCCATAAAGAACGTCAATATGAGATAATGTACTAAATATGTATGGCAGAAAATACTGTATATGAAATAACAACTCAAATAAAACTATGCACTGATGTAAGATAAGAGACCACATTTAGTTATACTATGGAATCATGTACTTTATGTTCTTTTTATTACTTTACCTTTACTTTATAATCTGTGCACAACATGTAATACAAATGACCAGCTGATCAGTGGTAAATCTATATTGGGATCAGCCCTGGCTAGGTTTTTCCTTAACCCCTTGGGCTACCTCCCGTAATAGGATCAACCCTGGCTAGGTGATTCTTCCACCCCTTGGGCTACCACCTATCAATAAGCAATATATATTACCTTTCAATTACCTTTGAGATAATTCTTTTGGTGGTCACAATATTAGAGTTGTAGGGCTGTATATATAGCATGTGACATATAGATAATTATACAAGACAATAGGATAATGAAAAGAGTACGTTACACAATTAATGAAATGATCACTGTAGGGCTGTATATGTAGAATGTGACATGTAGATAATCATACAAGACAATATGACAATAAAAAGAGTATGTCACACAAATAATGAAATATGTATGAGATGAAACAACTCATGAACTTTATTTGGCAACAAGAACCCATGTAACATGGTATCCACATATGTATATAGATTTAAATGTGACTATGTATGAAAGCATATGAACATGTGAAAGAGTTGATACATGGTTAATAGTTGTTTCAGAATTGGTAAGTGCCTTTATATGCCAAAGAAGAATCTAGATTTCATGCCAAGTAATACGAAATCAAGTAGCCTTACACACCTCGTTGTATAACTTTGCTATTACCTTAAGATAACCTTTCCTTCCTCCAAATATTTATATATAATATAGTAGGTGATAAAACTAGTATTAACGGCCAATAGATACATCTTGGCAGCCCAATCTCATAAAAAACAACACACGGACAGGAAGCGTAGAGTTATAAACCCGAGCGTATTCTTTCAACCTTTTCGCCCCAAATTGTATTTTCTAATACACATTCTCATATACATATCATATTCAACCTATATTAGTGTCATAATAGTCTTATAACATCCCACAAAGAACAACACATAACAATTGTACACAACATACAAATGGGTGGCATAACGTTACACCCCTTCGCTACATTTCAATGTCAACAATTTCAAACCTATTCCAACTTTAACCAAACTTCCCTCAACATATCTATACACAACAATAGCCTTAAAATAGTCTCAGAACAGAACATAAGCAATCATGAAGGACGTGAGGCAATAGCCTCCAATCTATCAGCACACAAGTTTCAATCAAGAACATAATTGTAATATCATATAAGAACTCACTTTTTGCGAACTGTAGAAGCAGTGAAGCAGCTTGGTTACATTACTACCAAACCAACCTTCGTTATAAACATATCTTACCTCATACTACAACCAACCAAGAAGATAAAAGCCTTTTAGTTAACAAGAAAAATGCACAACATTGTTTACAACATATGCTGTCCAACAATTTCAGCAAGGGTGTAGTTACCTTATCCTCTTGTTTTACATAAGAAAACCATACTAAACACATAAGTAAACTTGGTTACCTTAGCCTTCAAGATTCAGGTTTCCTTCAAGAACCCTAGAGGGTTGTTTTGGCTGCCTTGTGAAGTGAAGTAAAGAGAAAAAGAGTTTTTCTTTAAAGCTGAAAATTGCTCCAAAGTGAAATGAATTAAGGTATTATTTTTGAGCCCTTTTAAACGCTCACTTTGGCCAACTTTTCCTTGAGCTTATGACCACATATTATCATATATTATCAAGCTAGTGATGCAGCAGCTTGGGCCTAAATGGGTCTCCAAGTTGATGGGCCTTTGTTGTCCATTTTCCAAATTCCTCTTCACTTAGTTTGGGCCCAATTACTCAAGTGGGTTGTGATGTATTTGGGTCATTTTTATATATTCTTCTTGGGCTAAAAATAAAGTCCATTTATGATGTTAAAACATGGGCTAAAGTTACACCCTTACCATGGACTTTATCCATAATTGGACTTGGACAAATTCGACATCGGGCCTCATCTCCGTTTGGCTAGCAAATTTAAGCTAAGCAAGTAGGTGACTAACCTACTAGCTTCCTAAGTCCTATAAGAACCTTAATTCTCTCTCTTTGTTTAGGATCGTGATCTCCTCACTTTGACTTAAAGCTTATTTACACCCGACCCTCTTTAACGTTAGACATATATATCGCCTTCTAAAATGAGATTCAATCACTTTTAAAAATTGGCACTACTTTGAAAAGCCATATCATGTTTTATTTGCATAGTACTAGTATTGTAAGATGTGGGGTGCTACACCTATTGTGTTTATGTAACTATTAAATACATCCCTTTGTCCGTACTCTCTTCTATTCTTGATCTTATGATGAGATGAAAGTCCTATGCCCCTACTTTCCCCCATAGCGTGAGTCATACTTACCTTCCCCTTAGACTTTAAAGATTATGTGATCATGTTAATCCTCTTCCCCATAACATCCTCATAGCTTAAGTCCAAAGCCCCATTTCCCCTAGAATTATGTGTTTATTATTTAATTATGCTTTTGCAACCAAAGATGTGCCATGTATGCTTAAGAGGCGTGTTTGGGGTCCTTTCGAGTTCTCCATTCTCCATGTTATACCTAGGCCCAAGGCTTGGGATGTGACAAATACCAATGAGGATCATGAGTAATACTTGAGGATTGTACTTCAGCGGCTTAGAGAGGAGAAGTTACATGTCAACTTCTCCAAGTGTGAGTTTAAGTTTGAGCTTGGTAGCATTTTTATGTCATATTGTGTTTAGAGAGGTTATTCGAGTCGATCTAGTAAAGATTGAGGCTGTTCTGGGATGGACCAGACCTAGGCCAGTCTTTGAGTTTCATAGTTTTGTGCGCCTAGCCAGTTATTACAGGCAATTTGTTCAAGGTTTTTCTTGTATAACAACCCTATTGACTAGGCTCACTCATAAGAATGCTCTATTCTTGTGGTCAGATGAGTGTGAGGAGAGCTTCCAAAAGCATAAATATTTGTTAACTACAACTCCTATTTTGACATTGTCAGAGGAGAGGATTGATTTCACAATCTATTATGGTGCATCTAGGTTGGTTTTGGTAGAGTCTTGATGCAAACGGAAAAGGTGATAGCTTATGCTTCTAGACAGTTGAAGACTTATGAGAAGAACTATCCTACCCATGACTTGGAGTTAGCAACTATTGTGTTTGTGTTAAAGAAATGGACACACTACTTTTATGGTGTTCGTAGTGACATTTTCATCTAACATCGTAGTTATCACTACATCTTCAGCCAGAAGGACCTAAACCTGAGATAGATGAGGTGGAATGAGCTTTTAAAGATTATGATGTGACTATTTTATATCACCTAAGTAAAGCCAATGTGGTGGTTGATGCTTCGAGTAGAAAGGTTTCTAGTAGGGGGAGTCTTGAGCTTGAGGAAGATAGCCATGCTGAGGACGCGATTCACGGCGCCGGCGAAAGGTTTCTGGTAGGGGGAATCTTGTGGCTATTCGAGTGGAGGGACCCTTAACTAAGGTTGATCAGAGGCTATCCAATCGGTTAATGAGATTGCATATTTCTAAGGATGCCAGTATGCTTGCTTCTATGGAGGCTTGGTCATCCCTAATGGATCAGATTCGCACGAGACTATTTGAGGATGAGAAGCTATGTCAAATTCATAGTAAGGTGATTAGAGGGCACGTTAACAAAGCGAAGCTTGATTTGAGGGTGTTTTGAGGATCAGAGTCGTATCTGCGTGCCCAAGGTGGGTGATTTGATCAGATTGATACTTGAGGAGGCTTACTATACTAGATACTGGTAGCGAAGATATATCATGATTTGTGTCAGCATTAATGGTGGTGCTGTACGAAGAGAGACATATCAGAGCTTGTAGCCAGATACTTGACATCCCAACTGAAACTACCCCAAAAAGTGCTCGAAAATGTGCCCTAGAAGTGCCCGAAATCGTAATTCTCATATATCTAAAAAATCATTCATTATTTCAAAAATCCAACTTCATATGCTTGTCCAGGCGACAAAATTGAGTGGGAAATGGTCTAACCCAATTTTTAGAGCAACTGTAGCAAAATTCAAATTTTTAAAATGAGCTAAAAATAGTGTAAGTACGTGTTCCTTCCGCGACATACACTAGTGTTAAAATTATCCTGATTTTTGACTTCGGTCCAAGACTTTTAAGTCATGGGCCTAAGGATTCCCATATGTGAAAATACCTATACTTAGTCTTATTTCACCCTCATATCATCCTTAACATTCCCCAATATCCTCTCAAACACTTAGACTCATATTCCACCCTAAATTCAAGTCCCAAAACTCAAGACCAATCTTAGGGATTTCATCAAGGATTTCATTCAAGCTTCAAGTCTCCATCTTCAATTTTTTTCAAGGGTTCTCCAAAGTCAAGGTATGTGGGTTTTCTTCATGGGTTCCTTTCACCCATGATAACCAATCTTTTTTTACTCAAAAATTGCATGATTTGAAGTTGATTAATTCATGGACTTATCTATTATGAAAATTATTGTACACTATATTGGGTTTATGAAATTGTGACTATTTTACTATATTTGGAGCTATGAATCTAAGGTCTAAGGTGAGGATTGATGAAGGGTCTTGATGTATATTGTTTGAGGGTGTTACCAAGTATCTATTGATGGCTTTACACTGATTTTTCTAGCATGATTTCACTCTTGAATTGCATGGTTTTCACTAGCATTGCACACCCTCTAAGTGTTTGATAAAATGTTCGGTTATGGTTTCTCGAGGAATTGAAAGTCCAAAGAATGAGATATGATATGATTGATGTTATGATGATGGAAAAATCTTATGCATATGATATATTCTATATAAAGTGTTACATTAGACCATGCTCGATCCGGGGGGAACTAAGAGCCCGGGTAACCTAGTTGAGGGGTTAGTACCTCAAACACCAGAGTGGTAGGTGAGATTACCACTAACCTAGTTGATGAGTTAGTACCTCAAACACCAGGGTGGTAAGTGAGATTACCACTAACCTAGTTGAGGGGTTTGTACCTCACACACCAGGGTAATGGGTGAGATCATCACTAACCTTGTTGAGGGGTTTGTATCTCACACACTAGTGTGATAGTTGAGATCATCATCAACCTAGTTGAGGGGTTTGTATCTCACACACCAGGGTGATAGGTGAGATCATCATCAACCTACCAAGGGGTTTGTACTTTGGAAATCTAGTTTGGTCTCTTCTATATATATGATATCCTATATAAGCATGAGTTACTTAAGCATGTTTTACTTAAGCATTGATCATATATGTCATATTGTTATATGATGTCTATTGCTTATTGTTAAGCATTTTGATTATGATGCCTATCTATTGTTGCATTGCTTCCTACATTCTTAGTACATTCAAATATACTAACGCATACTCTTACCTACATGATATCACCATATAGGGATCGGAGCCCAAGTTGATCATCCTCCTCCTCCACATGGATAGTTCGGTACTACTCAAGCTAATTGGTGAGTCCTCCACTTCAGGGACCTTAGTATATGTTTGACATGCTTTGTATCTATGATATGAGCCTTGACTCTTTTTTCTCTTGATGATGATGTTATGCAAGCTTTCCCCTTAGTCTTGTTGCCCCTATTTCTACTCTTTTATGTCATTTAAATGCTTTCGCGACCAATGATGTGTAATTGATAAGTTAAGAGGCTTGCTTGGGGACCCTTCGGGCTCCCCATTTACGTGTCACATCTAGGTCCCATTTTGGATCGTGACACCAATAGATCAAGTGCGAGCAGTTGAGGCCATGTGGAGAGCTTTAGAAGATCCCCATTCCTGAGTGGAAGTGGGAGAACATTTCCATGGACTTTTACCTCCTATTGTTGAGAGTTTTGACTCTATTAGGGTAGTGGTGGATCGATTGACCAAGTCTGCCCATTTCATTCCAGTCAAAGTCACGTATACAACTAAGAGATTGGCCCAGCTCTATATTAGTCAGGTTGTGAGGCTTTACGGAGTCCCAATTTCCATCGTTTTTGTCACGACCCAATCCTAGGACCTAGATGTGACACAGCGAATGGGGAACCCGAAGGAACCCCATTCAAGCCTCTTAGCATTCAATCAGACATCCTTGGTCGCGTAGCAAAACATCAACAACAAGAGACATAAAGAAGAGAAACGGGACTAAGAAAAGTCTTGGATAATAATAAAACATTCAAGAGTCAAGATCATAGTAATATTACATCAATTGTTCCAACAACACCTCTAGCATAGATTAGGGCTGGGCCAAGACACTTTTCAGACTCACCCTCATAGTATCAAATGTTTAACATAAAGAGATAACAAAAGCAAGAGTAGCATAGCTAGTGTCCCCGAACTTGAGGACTCACCAAAACGTATCTTCAAGATGCCAAAACTAGCCACGTGGAGGATGATCGTAAGGTGCTCTGGTTCCTACATGGTAACATCATGTAGGTATAGAGTATGGGTCAGTACATTCGAATGTACTAAGTATGTAGGATGCAATGCAACAAGATAAAAGCCAATATAGATAAAATGCATAATCATAAGCAATTGATGAGTATAATATCAATATGACATGCATGATCAATGCTTGAAGTAAAACATGTTTGTAAATCATATATCTTGTATAGAACATAATACATATGTGGGAGAAGACCATAATCATAGATCAAGCACTATTACTCAAAATCCAAGGCATGTCATCCCCTTGGAAGGTGATTGAGGTAACTACCCCTCAACGTGGTAGTACAAGCATGTCACCCCCCGATGAAGTGGTCAAGCTACATACTCCTCAACGTGGTAGTACAGGCATGTCACCCCCTAATGAGTGGTCAAGGTATATACCTCTTGACGTGGTAATACGAGCATGTCACCCCCTCCCCCCGATGAGGTGGTCAAGGTATATCACCCCCTCAACAAGGTGATTGGGCATGTCAGCCCCCAACAAGATGTGGTCAACTTGCAATACTATATATGCTTTTCATGAATGCATACATACATACAATCCCTTAATCATCATATAGTCACTTGATTCATAATCCATGCAATAGATTATCAATAGCTCAAGAATACTTGTCAAGATATTTTATCAAACACTTGGCAGGTATGCAATACTAGCTCAAAATTATGCAATTCAAGAGTGAAATAGTGTGAGAAAAATTGATGTAAACCAACCAACCAGCAGTAATAATAATTCATAATAAGTAATACAACTTAGGAACATGCAACTTTTATAAAAAGGAAGGTTCGGCACCATGGGTGAAAGAACTCAATCGTTGAACCCACATACCTCATGGGAATTTTCTTGGTGTAGATTTGGAGAGAACTTGAAGCTTGAATGAAGTTCTTAAGATTCAAAATTAAGCTTGGGACGCTTGAATTTGGAGGAAATATTTGGTTAAGTGTTACAGAGGGTTTTGAGAGTGCTTTAAGTGATATAGAGTTAAAAAAAAGGTGGCTAAGTATAGGTATTTTCACACATATGAGGGCATGGGGCCAAGACCCCAATGCTTAGGCCAAAACAGTGTAAACACACCTCCACAACAAGTCCGCATCACGAGGCATCGCGGATGCCTTCTATTTTTGAAATTTTTATGAAAATGAAATTTCGCTATGGGTCCTCTAAAATTGAGGTTATACCCATTCTCCACTCAAATATTTCCACTTGATCAAGAATATGAAGTCAGATTTTTTATATCACATACAAATTTTGAGATATATAGAATATATAATTATGGGCATTTTCAAGGCACATTTTCAGGGCATTTTTGGGGCGTTTCAGTTTCAGATCATTGTTCATTGTTTACATCACACATTTTTAGGGCCTTGCATCATAGGCTGGGTACCCGTTTAGATTTGAGTACAGCTTTTCAGCCCAAGACCTATGGCCAGTCCAAAAGGACCATTCAGGTGTGTTATTGATTTTTGTGCTAGATGGGAGCAGCACTTGGCCTTGTTAGAGCTTACTTACAACAACGGTTATCATTCTAGTATTCAGATAGCTCCTTTTGAGGCCTTACATGGCCGGAGATGTAAATCACTCATCCGATAGTTTGACATAATAGCAGTGGAGAGCATGGGTGTTAATATCTTAGGAGATGACCTTGAGCAAGTGAGGTCGATTCAAAGTAGATTAGTGACAATGCATAGTTACCAAAAAAGCTACGCAGATTCGGTCGTTGGAGTCAATAGTTTGGTTGAAGTCTCAACCTTGAAGGTGTTATGCGATTTGATAAGAAGGGCAAGCTCAGTCCAAGGTTCATTAGTTACTTTTGAGATTCTAGATAGATAGATAGAGAGAGAGAGAGAGAGAGAGAGAGAGAGAAGGCTTATAGGTTTTCTTTACCACCCAATCTAACTTCAATCCATCTTGTGTTTCATGTTTTAATGTTGCGGCATTATATTTCGGATGAGACATGTAATTTCCATGGATTCAGTTGACTTGAGCCCTAATTTAGAATTTTGAGGAGCATCCGGTTGCTATTTTGGATAGGCAAATGAGGAAGTTGAGGACTAAGGAAATTACCTCAGCAAAGGTCCAGTGTAGCCATAAGCTCGAGAGTGAGGTTACATGGGAGATAGAGTCAGATATACATGCTCGATATCCTCAATTATTTGAGCATTCAGATATATCTCTTATCTCATGTTCAAGGATGAATATTGTTTTAAGTAGCGACAATGTAATGATCTTGAAGGTCATTTTTGGTATTTTCAACCAAATTACCTTGCCTTTCTCGAAAGTTGGCTAGAGTCATTTTTGGTCAAATCTATAAGCCAAATTTTGAGAACCTTGTAAAACGTTGGAGTGTTTCTAAAGAGAGAGCTTTTAAAGACTTAAAGTTGAAAATCTTGATTTTTGGGGTCATTTTGAGTATTGAGTATTGGATTGCGATTCTGTGAATTCCTTTAGCTTTGAAATGTCGAAGCTAGTCTAAGAGAACTGACAGAACTGAATTTGGAGTTAAAACAGTGATTTTATGCCCAAAGTTGCATGTTTAGTTCATTTTGAATCATAAGTTTGACTTTGGTCAATATTTGGAGCTCAGAGGCTGGGATCAAAATTTTGTCAGTTCCAGTGGTTCCGGATGGTGAAACTAACGCTAGAAATGGCTTCATTATAAGTTTTAGAGCTTACGAGAATATTTTGAGTTTCGAGTTTGAAACTAGTTTAAATGACTTTTCTCAGATTTTGGGCCAAGGAGGTTCCAAATTCAAATTTTGATGGTTCCATTGTGTCTGGAACATCATTTGTATAGGGTTTCATGTTTGGTTTGTGTTCACAAAGTTTTGAACGAATCCTGAGGGTCTTTTTCATGTTCACTCTGTGTTGTGTGTGTGCTGGTGTGAGCTTTTCTGGGTTAGCCTCCCCATACTTTGTGTTCGAGAGCTTGGGACCACGTTCGTGGAAGTCTGGGTGCTAACCTTCTGGGTTTGTGGACTCCTTTATCATGTTCGCGAAATGCACAGCTGAGACCCTCCGCATTCGCGACACTTGATCTGCATTTGCGAAGCACTGTTCTATCCATACCTCCACGTTCACGATTATTTATGTGCATTCGCGATTATTTATTATCTTCGTAGAGTGTAAAAAGTGCCTAAACAGTTCCAGTTACTAAAAGATGTGTTTTCACTCATTTTCACCATTTTTAACAATCCAAATTTCGTTTTTGAGAGGGACTTCAAGGTTTTTCAAGGCAAATCATTTGGTAACTATTTTCTAATCTATTTCATTGATTTCCACAGATTCATTTGTGTTTTTAACTAATGATTTGGGGTTTTAATGGTGGAATTTGGGGATTTTTCAAACTTAAATTCCAAAATTTTGATTTATGATGTTTTAACTCCATTTTTAAAATGGTTTTCACTGATGAACTCCTTGTTACTTAGGAAATATTTTCATGCATTAATTTTTAGATTTCTACTTTTTCTAGCATGGATTTTGTTTATCATTTTACCCCTTTTTCGCCGAATTGATTGATTTTAGTGTCATTAGATTTGTTATGTGATTGTGATGCTATATTTCAATAGATTTGGATGATTCGGAGTACTGTAGGAAGGGGAAAGTTTTGGATTTGACTTGATTCAATACTTTATCTAAGGTAAGTAAACTTCTAACCTTTTGTTAAGTACGATTGAACCTTGTATGCTTTTATATTTATGCACTTGAGTAATTTAAAGATATAAATTGGGATTAGATTTGTACTATTGTAGGCTTTGATTGTTGAGTTTCGATTTAAGCATTCGTGGGTGTTATGGATTCTCATATTTGTGCATTTATTGTGGGAACTTTACACTAATTGTTTTGGTCCTAATGTTTTGATGAGGTTGATAATATGTTGTGAATACTTGTGCACTTGAGAATTATTTGGTTTTAATTATTAAAATATATGGTGTGTAACCTACTTCACTATTTTGTATTATTATGTGCTTGTTTGATGATCAATTGGTGATGGAAAGCCGAAGGAAAATGGTTTCGGCTAGAGAAAAAGAAACAAAAGAAAAAAAATGAAAAGTCGAAGGGAAATAGTTCTGGCCAGAGAAAGAGAAAGAAAGAAAAGAAATGAAAAGTTCAAGGATAATGTTTCTGACTGGATATGAAAGTAAAAGCTAAAGAAAATTAGTTACGGCTAGATATGAAAGTAAATACTAAAGAAAAATGATTCTGATAGATACATGGTCCATGTGTGGCCCCCATGGATTCCAGTATGAGTTTATCAGTGGATGTGTATCATAGGACAGACATGCATCGCGATTATTTGACATTGCATCGCATTGTTACATCTCATGGCATTCACTTCATCTCATAGCATTCCTGTTTTGATATCATCATGTGTATGGCTTACATGACTTGAAATTTGTTGTACCTTGTGACTTGTATATCAGTTGGATATTCTGAGATATGATGTTATATGATGAGTGTATATTATATCCTCATGATTGGTTTATATTTTGTGTGTGTGTGTGTGTGTGTGACTATAGTCACTTAGCAAAAGGTGTAGTAAGTGACTATTGTATTTTTTTACTTTTTTTATTTTGTTGATTTATTTATATACTTGTATTTTTCTATGTAGGTTGGTGATTATTATGTTAAAATGGCTATTTATTACAAATCAAAGATTGATTGTTCAACAAATTATAATGTAATTCATAAGTTGTCGGCTGCCCAACTAGAATTGTTTAGACAAATTTGCTTTTGTAAATATTTGGATATGTCGCCTCTAATGGTACAAGAGTGTATTTTGCATAATTTGTTGATGAGGGAAGTGCATTAAGTGTAGAATGTGATGCATTTTATGATAAATGGTGTACGTCTTTGTTTTGGATTGGGTGAGTTTGCAATTGTTACTGATTAAAATGCAAGGGTAATATGAACATTACAGTGTTATCAGATGAGAATAGATTGTTGAAGAGGTAGTTTAAAGGGCTATCACCATCACGTGGGCTTAAATAGAATATTATTTTAAGAATACAAAATTCAAAAAGGATGTTGATGTTGTTAAGATGGCAATTCTTTATTTTGTAAACACGTTCCTCTTTTGTAATTGAAAAAGTAAAGTACTTGATATGTCTTATTTTGTTATAGTTGAGGATGGAGATTCAATTCTTATTCATGGGAATTGATGTATTTCAATTGACATATAGTAATTGTTCTGATAAGTTGAATCAGCCTGAATTTTATAGAAATGGGGTATTACCCTTGGCATTACAAATTTGATTTTATAAGTGTTGTGAGGTGTTCAATGGTTCATTTGCTTTTCATAATGATTCGTAGATCCCCCCTAGATCAAATTGGACCATTGATAGACAAGTAACTCATGAGAGTGTTTGCTTGAGGATATACAGCTTACATGTTGATCAGGTATTGTGTTTTGCATTCTTATTGTCATTTTTAATTTTACTTATAATATATTTTATTACGTTTATAGTTGAGGAACATTTTCCTGGGTGATAATGAGAAGTTAATATTAGAGTTAAAAGATTTTGTATTTGAAAGTTATCCTATGGATACATAGTCTGAATAATTCAATGATGATTGTTTTTGCACACTAACGTCAAAGGTAGATTTTGACCAGAGTAATGATAATATTGTTGTCCCTATCAATGTTGAGCTGAAGAATGAGATGAGTGATTTTCGAAAGCATGTTGATTTAAAATTTGATGAGGTTCTTCAAGTTTTAAAATATCTTCGTAGTAAATTTGAGATGATTCTTTACCAATGATAGTATTTTTATGTTATTACATTATGAAGTTTTTTGTTAAAGTATGTGTATCCATTTTTTGTATCGTAGAAGACTATGAAGCTTGACTATGATACTGTTTAAGTGTAAATCTAATGCATAATATTTTTTAAAAATATGTAAATTCTTTAATATATTTTAGGCGACACAAAAGGATGAGTCTGTGCACTTTGAGAAAGAACATATAGATTTGGGTAGAGATAGTTATGAGAATGTTCCAAATAGTGTCCTTATTGTTAAAGAAGTTGGCGTGGCTGGTGAGAAAAGTGCTACAGGTAAGTTTGTTGGTAAGAGTAGTAAGAATATTAATGTTAATGAAGATAGCTCCCAATCTATGTTTGTGTTTGTTTTTATGTGTGAGTCTGTTATTGCTGCTTTTACACAAGATTATTATAAAAGGAAAGAAGAAAGTGTAAAAGAAACTTTAACTAACGCAAAGTTAAATTTTAAACTTTTATTGAATGATGATTTTTTGTGGATTTAAGTGAGACAAATATTTTAACAATGACTAAAGTTTACTAATGTTAATAAATTTGAAAATGGTCAAGTTGGTGGGGATAGTGATGTTGAACATCACACCACTCGCATTGCTGTTAAGGGAAATGAAAATGTGAGGCATGGTGAATCTGTAGAAGAAGTTGTTATTGAGAGAGTTGAGCATTTTAGGCATAATTCTCCTATATAAGATCCCGGACATGATGTAACGGATGTACCGGGTTGGGTGGATGAGAGCTTTACGGATGGTGTTGCTAGTGATAACGATCTTAGAATATATGTTCTTCGTGAGAACCCAATTAGTACGTCTGATGTTGGTAGCACATATGCAGTTGATGAACTTGCAAAAGATGATGTGGATAATGAGGCTGATTCAGAACCAGTTGAGTCTGTTAGTCCTAAAGGTACATTAGTAATTGAGATAGATGATTTTAAAACACATCAAGTTTATCGGAGGTAAAGGAACAGAAAGTCTAGTCAAGCACAAGAGTCTACTTTTATTGTTGGTTCTCCACTTAACAAAGATGGTCTAGCATCTCTTACGCCAGTCAAAGGCGGATCTCCATTTATGTCGAGCATTACTGTCCCTGTAGGGTATAATCTTATGGTAGTCGTTTGTTGATAAAAATATGATCACAAATATGTATACAATTTTTGTTTAGCCATTCTGTATTTTTAAAATTTATAATGATTAATACATATATTTTTGCATGCTTTATTGTTTAGGCGAAGTGTGGTTGTTTGTTCTCATAATGATGACTACTTGGATCCTTCGTACGACTTTGAAATTTATTCTATATCATCAAAAACATGATTCAACATGTTGAACTATCCTGGGAAATCAATTTCTTGTTCTATAGGTATTCTTTAAACTCTCTTTCATGATTTTATTATTTTTTAATTAATTTATTTTAGAGAAAATTTATGTTGTTGTTCGTTGATATCATCATAGTGTATATTAGGGACACTTCTACTGAAGTTGGTGATATCAATCCCCAGAGAATTTTTTATTTTTACAGCGATATTCATAGTGAAAATCATGCCTAGGATACTACTTATCAAACACTACATATTGCTTATATTGCATTTTAGGTAGAATGTGACTGAAAAGTGATGATGGTTTGGTGTATATATGTGGTTAAGTGGAATTATGCTTCTAAATGACATTATCAAAAAATTTTACTCGAAAGAATCTTGATTTTTGTATGCTCCTTGCCTTAAGATTCCATCTACATTTTTCTTGTAGACAAACAATTGTATACAGTCCACATGAAGCATGTTAAAAACCTCAATGATGCCTAAGGAGTTTACATATACTCTGAGAGTATCATTAGATACTGAGTATTTTTTGAAGAATGAAATGTTAATGATACCATCAGAGTATATGAATATATTGTCTTAGTATTCTTAAGGATTTTTTATGCCTAATTAATTTGTTTGTACATATATGTATATGAGAATCCTTACTGATACCAATATAGTATATACTTAATATAATAATATCACTACAACATATATATGTACTTTCATGTTATCATAAAGGATTTTTATCCTCTAATTAAGAGATCATGTAGACAAATTCAATAGTGTAATGTGGACATACTATTATAGTATATACCTGTTTTTGCAAGATTTAACAGTTCTATATTGAAAACTTTCTAAAACTGAATGTCATTTTACAGCTTGTGCTAGAGTAAATTTGCTATTGTATATTTGACAAACTTGAAATGGTTGGCTAGAGATGTTTGTAATGATGTATGTTGAATGCATCTCTTCAGTAACAACTTGAATCGTAGCATAAATGTCATAGAATGTAGCTATTGTTTTTCAAAAAATTACTAGTTTTGAATTTTGTCTAAATGTTTATGGATGATCAATCATTGGTATCATTACTTCAATTGTTGTGTGATCGTAAGAAATCACTATTGGATAGGAAACAATTTCAGGATGATTCTACTTTAAAATCGATGTAAACTTTGATTCTCGTATTAATAGATATTTTCAATAGCGAAAATCCAGACACAGTTGAGTACTTGATATCGATACCTTCAGAAACATTAATTTCAGTTGATTTGAGATCTGAGTGACGAAATTGGTAAAATTTATAATAGAAATTGACCATAATAGCTTCAACATGAAAGTTGATGTACTGTTGCTTTGAGTTCCAAATTTCATCATGTTGTAGAAGAATTGGTATATCCTTCATTAATTGAGAGAGATTTTCGCTGAATTGAGTGTGAACTTGAGGGTCGATTGAATCAGGATAGAAGGCAAATTGCGAGAAAAAAAAAAGGAGAATTTGAAAATAGAGCGCAAAGTGTTCCTTTTTTGAGCGAAATTCATATAAAAAATATCAACTTTATATTCAAAGAAATATCAATTAGACGATTAGTCAGGTGTGGACATTGACTGTAATAAATTATAGGAATATTAAATGTAAAAAAGCATGTGGGCGTAAATAGTTTTTTGTTAGAAAAGACACAAGATTACTTTTCCCCAAATTAAGTACACATTACGAGAAACTAGTCCTACTAGATAAATATGATCGACCTACTAGATAAATATGATCGACTCTTCCTTGTGGACAAAAGAAGTGAAAAATAAAAGTTCAATAGCCTGTATTTCATTTAGCGAAAGACTTTTATCAAAAAAAAAAAACATTTCTATATTATGAACCTTGTGTATATTACATTTTCCTAAAACCAAAAGAATAATTTGTTTTCTATAGGTTGGGCTTCAACTTAGTATACTATTCTACTCCGCTCACCAATTTGGAATATTGGCAGTTGCTTCGTTTATCATCTTCACAAGAGTTACCTGCAACAATATCAATTATTATTTACCTCAAAGGATAAAATCAACAATGTTCAATTGGTCCCAATAACAAGTTCAAAACATTTATAAGGATCTCTTCAAAATTTATGTAATAAATAATTGATCTTTTGAAAGTACAACATACTAGGAGGGAAATGCTCAAAAAAATAGTACATATATATTATCAAGAAGAAGAATTAACACACACAAAAAGTAAAAGCATAGAAGACATTAAGCATGCGATACCTATGCATATAGCACCCACAGGAGAATGTTCAAAAGTAAAGGAAAAAAATTACAAGAAACCAAAAAAGAGGTTTAACAATATTACAAACAGGAAATTACACAGGCAACCCTCTAAATGGAATGGTCTTGATTTTTTAGCCTCCCATAAAGAAGCTTCTCTTACAAAAATATCATTTCTTCCACATTAGGTTGAATCAAAGTAAATTTTTATCCCTGTACACCTCAAACATTTTTTAAACAACTCTCCATACTCAATTGTCTCTCAATTTTTTAAAAATTTTGCTCTCTTTATTTTTTTAATTTTGTTTCCTCTTCTCTTTTGTTTGTCTTTCGTGTTTTTTCCTTTCCCGTGTTTTTTTCTTTCCTTTTTTCTTTTCGTTGTTTCTTTTTCATTTATCTAAACTTCCTTTTCCTGTAGGTTTACTTAATGAAAATGATAAAAATTATTGTCCATTAAGTGCAACTTATTATTTGAAAGTCCATGGGCTAAATTTTGCCTCTAAGCCAAGACTTATAAAATATGCCATAAATCAAGACACAATCTATGTTATTTTGAAATACTTGATCTAAGTCATGCCTCTAAGACAAAAGTTTAGATATCACATAAGTTAGACATAATGAAATAGTGTAAACTACTGCCCATGAGACATATTTTTTTAACCCTTGAGCTATGTTCTACCTCTAAGACAAAAGTTGTGTTCTTCCTAAGTTAGATTTCATAAAAATAGTGTAAAGTGTTGCTCATGAGGCACAACTTGTTCTTTGAAATCTTAGGCTATGTTTTGAAGAGTTATAGAGCATCTAATAAAACAACACATAATGTGCTAGTGTCAAGTCTTGCCCATTAAGCTTAATTTGTTGTTTGGAAGTTACTTGGATACTTGGATTAACAATTGTTACTTTTAGGGCAAGAATTATAGAATACTTCATCAATCAAAAAATATTGGGATATTGTCACGTCTTGGCCACAAAGCATAACCTATTGTTTGAAAATCCTTGGGCCAAGAGGAAAGAATCATAGGGCATATCATAAATCAAGAAATAATGTAGTAGTGGCAAGTCTTAGCCACGAGGCATAACTTGTGAAGCTCTTGGTTGAAGTCTTGCAACTAGCAAGAGTTATAGAGCATCACATAGGTTAGACATAGTGAAATAGTGTAAACTATTGTCCATGAGATATTTTTTTAACCCCTAAGCTATATTCTAACTTTAAGGAAAAAGTTAATGTGTTCCTCATGAGTTAGACTTAGTGAAAATGGTGTAAAATGTTGCCCGTGAGGAACAATTTGTTCTTTGGAGTCTTTGGACTAAGTATTGCCTCTAAAAAAATAGCGTTATACAACATATAATAAATCAATATATAATATGACAGTGTCAAGTGTTGCCCATGGAGCTTAACTTGTTTGAAAGTCCTTGAAATAACAATCCTTGCCTCAAGGGCAATAATTATAGAATATCTCATACATCAAAATACATTGTGATATTGTCAATTCTTGCCCATGAGGCTTAATTTGTTCATTGGAAGTTCTTGGGAGCCCTTGGACTAAGAGGCAAGAATTATAGAACATATGAAAAATCAAGAAATAATGTAGTAGTGTCAAGTCTTGTCCATGGGCAATAACTGGTGAAGTTCTTGATCTAAGTCTAGCCTCTAAGACAAGAGTCATAAGGTACCTCATAAGTTAGACATAGTGAAATATTAACCATGCAGCATATATATTTTTTAACCCCTAAGCTATATTCTGCCTCTAAGACAAAAGTTAATGTGTTCCCCATAAGTTAAACTAAGTAAAAATGGTGTAAAATATTGCCTATGAGGTGCAACTTGTTCTTTAAAGCCTTTGTGCTAAGTTTTGCCTCTAAGGCAAGAGTGATAGAGAAGCAATACATAATGTGGTAGTATCAAATTGCCCATGAGGCTTAACTTGTTATTTAAAAGTCTTTGGACTAACAATTTTTTCCTTTAGGACAATAGTAATAGAGTATTTGCTAAATCAAAGTAAAATGTGATACTATCAGTTCTTTCTCATGAGGCTTAACTTGCTATTTGGAAGTCCTTAGGCTAAGAGGCAAGATAGAGCATATGATAAATCAAGAAACAATGTAATAATGTCAAGTTTTGCCCATGGCGCATAACTTGTGAAATTCTTGGTCTAAGTCTTGCCTTCTCTAATCAATTAGCAATCGTAAGGCGGACATGTGTTCATCCCGAAATAAGTAGATGGGGCAACCATGCATGGTACTTCTCGACCCGGGAACATCTCATAAAAGATACAAAAAGACATAGTCAACTCTTGCCTATGGGACGTAATCTATCTATCTATCTACTTACCTATGTATCAATTTGTGTGTGTGTATATAGTAAATATGAAAAAAAGTTGTATTATTGAATTTGGATCTAAAAGGGGAACTTCAGTAGCTCAGTTGGTTGACTACTTGAACTCTTACCTTGTCACATTATAATCCCCTACCCCCAATTTTTCTAAAAAAATAAAATAAATTTTGAATCTAAGAATAAATTTTATTTAAATGAAGTACAAAATAGATAATTTTCATTAGTTCCATAATTGAAAAAATAAAGAAACAAATTAAAAGAAAGAGAAGGAACATAAAAACAACATGAGAAAACTAATGCAAAAAAAGGAAAAGAAAAAAACGTAAGCAAAACAGAAAGAAAAAAAGAAGGAAAAAAAATGAAGAAGGCAGAAGTGAAGGGAAAAAAAATAAGAGAGAAAAAGAAATATTAAGTTGTTTAGTTTCATTTAGTTATTAAAATACAATTTTTTTTTAATTTTGTTAGGTTTGAAGGGCAATTTGTCCAAGAAACTTCCATTAAATAAATGGAGGCTATTTTTATAATACTTTTCTTAACGGGGGGG
>DF360814.1:59208-72051 GCA_000787875.1 Solanum virginianum | reverse complement strand
AAGAGTTTCCTATGGTCCATCGATAATACTAATATAGGATCAAAGCGATTTTCGTTACATATATTCGTAAGTAAACCCATCAATGGTCACAAATATCAGTAATATCAATGACATAGATCAAATACGAAAATTATATGTAAAAATAATCAAGTCATTTCTATTTTCAACTGGTCCTACTTTATGACTTTAACAATCCAAAATCACTTTCTTATCTCTTGTGCAAAATCACAATAGAAAGTTAATAACTTTATTTTTCAGAGTTGTCAATAAACATATGAAAATTCACAAGTTTCATAAAATTTTAATCTGTACAAAAAATAAATTTTAGCATACCAAAATTATAAACAAAATAATAAACTCCCATTAAAATAACTGATCATGGAATCTTTTAATATCAAGATGAGCCACGCGATGAGCCACGCGCCCGTAGAATACTTTAGGCCACAAATCCTTCATGGGCGGCTCCGCAATTATTGAGTTTGTACTTATATGCTCAATTGACATAAGACGACTTTGAACACTTTAATTTTAATATCTAGAAATGTAATGTCTTTATGCTTTAACTTTTGACATTTATCATACACACACATATATGGTGACCCATATCAAGATACCTAGGATAACATTATCATTTAGTCTTTGGACAAAAATAATAACTTATAAGTGGTACTCTTATATATAGTTTATAAACACGAATTACTAAGAGCGGCCTAACAATATGCCTTTCTTTGGACAGACATATTACTAGCATGCATTATAAATGTATACATATTCATGACTATCCATAATCTGACAAAAAATAATCTTCCTTTGGGATGATTATTTCTCATGGATATAACATGTTTACATGTTCAAAATAAATAAATTTCAGACAATAAAGAATACTTTGACAACATATTATTTTTAATTTATTTACTTATGAACTAGAAACATAAATAATATAATAGTAAAATATTATTACATTTCTTTCCATCCACAAAAACAAATTATTTCTTTATTTCTAAGGATGACCCAACTAGTAAACAAGATTTGGGGTTTTACTTTTCTCCCAAATAATGAAAATAACTTCAAAAACTAGAAAGAAAAAACAATCTTCCCAAAGTAATGAACAGAGAACAAAAATTATTCTTTCTTGTTCCATTAAAATTGGCAGGAAGTTTTTTTTTCCATTAAAATTTAAATGAAACAAAAATTTTCATTAACGAAACTCTTCATTAATTTTCGTATGCCTCTTTGGCAAAATAAGAGCAGAAAGCTTTTGTGGTTCCCTTAGTTGCCTCATAATGACGCTTCAAAAGAAACAATAAAAATGCTAAACCCGCTTTGCGAAAAATTCAAAATAGAATTGAAAAATCAAATTTAAAAAACTTGTATATCTTCAAATGGGGGCTATTGCCATATGAATGTTAGTAGAAACCTTCTGTTTCTTTCCTTTAAAAAAAAAAATCTCCAAATTGCTTTGCTAGCAGATAATATAGGAAAAAGTAAATAAAATTCATGTCTAATGATCTAATTAGACTGATACCACTCGTTGGAAAACTTTAAAGAATTCCATCCAGGATCACAAGTAAATTATTAGACAGAAAATTAAATTTATAAGAATTACAAAAGATACTAACCTTTTTCCATTGAAAAAATCTTGATTTAAGAAGATAAGATCTTCTAAGTCTTGATACTGCTCTTAATATGTTTCTTTTCATAGATGAGTAGAAAAAAAAAGAGTGTTGTATTGACTTAGAGACCAGATCCTTATATAACCTGTTAGGTATCTTTTCAGGTTTAATGGTACATTTTCAATAAGTCTCCATCAGACTTCAAACAATGTTCATATGTTTTCAAATTATCTAAATAAACCCATAAAATAAATATTTAACCTTAAGGCCCAAAATTTTTATATTTTATTAGATCATATAATGGGCTACTTTAATGATAACATATCTACACATATATTGATATGTGAGTCCATAAAATAGAAATTTCTAATATTAGTACATCTCAACATATTGACAATTCAAAATATTTTGAAAAGCATATAAAAAAGTCACAATGAAAGAAAAATTAGTTGAACGAACTATCAAATTAAAACAATCCCGTATAAATTGAACGGAAGAATATGTAATATAATATAGAACATTTTGATAATGTACAACATAGAGTTTTGTTCAACCTCATTGCTTTAATGATTCCAAAAGAGTTTCCTATCACAACTGCAATTGTCGATGATTACTAAATGAACTATGCAAATCAAATTTTAACATACGACCTTTTGTCATATATGGGGTCTCTAATTGTAATTATTGGTATACTACTTCATCTCGTAGTCATCGTCAAGTTATTACGTAATCCGTCCGCTCCTTTTAAGTTATCATGTTATTCTTTTTCGAAAGTTAATTTGATTAATCTTTTAAGTTAGATTAGATTAAATTAATTTGATATTTTCAAATAAAAAATTAAATATTCAAAATCTATATGAAAAGTACTACAAGTTGTAACTTTTGTATATCAATATAATAAAAAAAATTCATTTTAAAATGCTAATCAAAATTATGACAACTAAAAAGGAGTGGAGAAAATATATTATGAAGAAATTATCGATGAACTATTTTGAACCTACACTCGCTGCAACAAATAAAAGAATATTTTAAAAGAATTAGTTAGTAGCAAAGGTATTATTACCTCTATGTTATATTTACCACAATAATAATATAATATAAATATTTATAACCAACACTATATATAAATGTCATTAAAGACTTTAACGATTTTGATAGTAATGACGTTAACTCGATTACTACTAAATGTTTTGCAACAATATTTTAAAAAAATTTATTATCACGAAATATCCAATTAAAATGCAAGAGGTTATTTGTCATATTTTCTTGACTAATGGCACATAGGGAGTTTCAAAATACAATAGTATAACATGTCGTATTGAAAATTACCTATATATAAGTGTCCCCAACAATCTTCCACTTCTCTATTCAGAAACAAAATTGTGAAATAACATATATACTTTTGCTCTACCAGAACCTCTAATTATGGAGAAAAGTATTAACCTAGCCATCTTCATTTTGTTCCTTTTTGTGGTATCAACCCATGGAGTTGAACAAATTCCACACATTTTTTATCCTTGTTGCAATGGTAATAACATCGATTGTTGCCATGTCATTCATAATCACTATGGCAATATTGTCGGGGAACGTAGCACTATACGTCCCATCAACACATTGTTTACTCAATTAGTTCCTCATCACCCATAAAGTCTTTATATCTATATATTTATATTTGAAAACACGATTGTCAAAAAATACAAGTGTGTATTGTGATGATTGTATTACCGGCAAGTCTATACTCTGTCTATGATAATCTTTTTCCCAGTATATGTATATGTATACTACTTCAAATAAATTAAGTACCCTACATTGGTACGAAGTTTATATATGCTTGCAATGTGAAATTTTTGTTCAAAATAAAAGCTAGCTAGTAATTATTGTCTTATCATCAATTGGACTAAGTTATGTCTAATTTATTTGAAGGTTTTGAAAAATCATGGAGTTCTAAACAACCCCCCCCCACCCCGGCAGCCATTGCTGTTAAAGTGAAAAGTTATAGCTAAATTGTTATTAAACGTTGGAATATATATTATTTTTTTATACTAACGAATGAAAAAGTTAGAAGTGTTATATGTAACTGGGACAAAGAATATAGTACACATAAAGGCATAATATTGAAAGAAAATCTTGTAATGTTTGATGAATAGTTTTCGAACAACGACTCCATGAGTAAGACGAATAAAAATAAATTAATTAGACACTGTGTAAGGTGAAAACATTAATTAGACACTTAGTTGTTGTTAGACCAAGGTTCCTTGACACAGTCTTTCGATGATACCAAATACACATATGTTAATTGAGTTTATCAAATATCCATCCTTAGAGTAAATAACTTTATACTATTAAGTTATTTTTACTGGTCATAGTAGGTGATATATTTTATTTTGAAGATTAAAGTAACATACTATTCGGTCATTTTTCAATATTAGAATTCTTTTTTCCAATTGAGACTTCCAGATCAGGGCGATTAAGGATCTCATTTGTCACTTTTTGGTAATATTTTATTTTGTTTTGAGGACGATAATTATTTAATAACCTTGCATTTAATACATATTCATGATATTCTTGATAATAAAATAAAATATGTGATTAAATACATTTCAAGTGAGAAACAAAGTGGAGAAAAGAACATAAAATGAGTTAAAAGATGCAATGTCGAAACTTGAGAGTGAAATTGGAAAAAATTTGGATGCACATTCCAGATATACAGATAAAAAGTGTTGTCTCATGACTATTGACAATTCAAAATATTTTAAAAAGCATATAAAAAAATCACAATAATAGAAAAATTAGTTGAATCAAACTTTAAGTAATGCTACATAAATTGAATGGAGGAATATATAATATAGAACATTTTGATAAGTGTACAACATAGAGTTTTGTTCAACCTCACTGCATTAATAAATCCAAAAGAGTTTCCTATCATAACTGCAATTGTCGATGATTACTAAATGAACTATGCAAATCAAATTTTAAATTTTAACATATGACTTTTTGTCATACATGGGTTCTCTAGTTGTAATTATTTGTAAACTACTCCATCTCGTATTCATCGTAAATTTGTTACGTATCCCTCTATTTTTTTTTAGTTTTCATGTTGTACTTTTGAGTTAATTTAATTAATTTTAATGTCAAATTATATTATATTAATATAATATTTAAAAAAATTAAATATTTAAAAACTATATATACGAAAAGTACTTTGCAATTTTTTTCTAATATCAATATGATAAGAAAAATATATTTTAAAATAGTAATCAAATTTTATATCATTTGACTCTAAAAAAAACTATAACACGAATGGAGAAAGTATATTATTTATGCGTGGGACTCAACATGCGATTTATGAGAGAGGATGAGGTCCAGGCAGTAGGATTTGAAGGAATCAAATAAAAGATTATTCCAACTTCCTTTCAATCCACTTCAATTGGGTTGCTCACGCAGCGGATCACTCTCTCAGAGAGAGAGAGGTGTCTTTTCATCATGTCTATACATGTGAGCCCTTATAAAAAAAAGGAGGAATAATCCGAGGGCGGAATGAAAGCTCGAAGACAAAGAGAACCGGGCTTTTCCAAAGGCTTTTTGAACACGAACCCATATCTTTCAACAAAGGTTTACGCTTCTGCTATAAGTGAAGTGTAGAGCCATAGGTCAACCTGTCCCTGACAATAGTATCGAGAATGACTAGAAAGGTGGAAACAAGACTACTTGGGCTTAAGCTCCTGAATCGGCAGGAAGAAGAAGCGCACCCGAACCCCCCTTCTTACTACCTTTTATAACAATTATTTAGCAACAATAATATACTTGTCTCTATATTATATTTAGCAGCAATAATATTATTAGTATTTATAACCAACATTCTATAAAAAATATTGTCAGAGGTTTTAATGACTCTGAATATAATAACATTAACTCAATTACTGCTAACTTGGATCTTGCACCTGCATTAACTCAATTACTGCTAACTAGGGTCTTGCACCTGCGTATATGTAACACCCTCAAATTTCCTTCTACTTGATCTGGAGCGAATGTGCAGAAGTTGCTGAGAAAAGACTGAGAAAAGCTGCAGAGGAAGGTTCACAAGAGCCATTTATGACTCGTAGACAGGTTTATAACTCGTAAAATGTGTCTCATAAAGCCCAGATGACTTGGTGAAATTTTCTTTTCTAAGTCTGAGGCTATATACAAATGGTATACGAGTCGTAGAGTGTTTCACGACTCATAAAAGAGGTTTCGTAATAAATTTCAGTAACTCAAGTTTCAGGATCCCTTATTTACGAAAAGAGTTTACGACCCGTAGAATGTTTTATGGATCATATAGAGGGGTTTCGTGTCAATTTCCAGTAACTCATATTTTCAGACACCTAGTTTACGAGGGATGATCTACGACTCATAAAATGGTTTACGAATTATAGACGGGGTCTCGTGGACTCTGAGGATAGTTTTAAAGAGGGTATTTTTATCCATTTCGATTTCTATTTAAATAAATCCTTAGTTGTTTTAGGCTTGAATAAAGCCTTAAAGCAAACCCTAGGTGTATCATTCATCATTCCTCACACTTAGAAATTCTTGAGAGCACTAGAGGAGGGAGAAAGAGCTAGGGTTTCCAATTCAAGTGCGAGGATCGACTGAGGTTCAATTGTTTCTTCTATTTCTAGGCATGTAAGGCTTACTAAAGTGTGAAATTTCCTCCTTCACACACCCCTTTCATTATCTTGAGTCAAGATTTGGAAAAAGAATTGAGAATTGAGAAATTTTATTATCTTAATACTGCAATTCTTGTATTTAGTATTAAGTCTCCTAATAATATGTGAGGTACGTGTTGCATTATTTAATTTATATTTGAAATTGCGGTAAAGTTTTATACTTGATAACATGAACCCTAAATTGCATGATATTATGAAATTCTATGCATGTCATTGAGTATTTGAGTTGAGTAATTTGAGTATTTTAGTCAAGTAATTTGAGTATTTGAGTCGAGTAAATTGAGTATGATTGAACATGAGAAACATGTCGCATTGAGTCACATACATCACTATATATGATTTTTCTTGCTTGCATTACATGATAAGTCAAATTGAGTGAGTCTAAATGACTGTTTGAGTCTGAGTTGAGTTTGATGGTTTATATTGATTGGATGAATTGATGAGTAACATGAGATGAGTTGAGATCAGATGACCCCATGAGGTCGAGATTTGAGTTGATTAATTGAGCACTGAGGATTGAATTGATTGATAAGTTGAGCATATTTTGGTCTTGGGAGGAGTATCGAGCATCAAACGGGGAGCGAATAAACATCTACTTTAACCCAAAGAACTATGTTGCCAGTGTAAGATAGTCGTACAACCAGTCCTGGCAACTCTTGTCCAGCAAGTGGACATTTATTATTGATCTAAGAGAGAGTTGATCATCCTTTACCATGACATATTTAGGATGGGCGTTGGAATGACATCGCCTTTGTTATGCATTACCAAATTAAAGGTGATAAGATGTGGATGTCAGTTAAGAGCAACTCCTGAGCAACATTGATTGAGCATGATATTTTAAACTGAGTCTATTTTCACTAAGTATACCTTAAAAAAACATGATTTACTTCAAGACGTGCATGTACTAAGTTAAGTATGAGTTGTTGAGTCGAGATGAGTGAGTTGATCTTTACTTTCTTAAGCTATTTTACACACCAACATATTCTATGTACTGACGTCCATTTGGGCCTGCATTATTTTATGATGCAAATAGAGGTAATAGAGGACTTCAGCCCGCGCATCATTGAGGTCCAGATCAGTACACTTCCAGAGTTGGTGAGCCCTCTTTGCCTTTCGGAGGAGCTCTTTTCTCTTATAAGTTGATTTAGTATATTTCCTTCCTTTGATTTGGGTATCCATGACCTATCATAGTACTATTTAGATTGTTGAGTAGAGGCTTCATAGACACTGGGTAGAGGATTTGTTGAGTATGTCGTATTCCAAACTTATTCATTGGAAACTATAAGATAGTTGAGTTATATTTTCATTTTATGATGCTTTTCTATTTGAGTAACTTATTCCACTGTCAAGACGATGTGACGATGAGGCCAGGTCGTTCTCTTGGGGAATCAACAATGGTTCTTCAAATGCTGACCATACCAAGAGTACCCTACCTGGGCGTGACAAACTTGGTTTCAGAGCACAGAGTTCAAGTGTTCTAGGAAGTCTATGAAGTCGTGTCTAGTAGTCTTGTTTATGGGTGTGTTGTGCACCATATTTCATAAGCAAGAGGCTATAGGACATTAGTAATTATCTTACTTTGTTGAATTCTGAGTTCATGTAATAGAGTTAAAAACTCTTTTCTAACTCATGCATTACACGCTTGCAAATCATGCCTTCTAGACGTACCGTAACCCTGAAGAATGCTTTAGCTAGGAATGTTGAGAACCCTACTTCAGAGATGCCTCCTCAGATGGAAACAAAAGGCCGAGGTCGACTGGCCAGAATTGTTAGTGTTCCTGCGACACCTACCACTCTATCGGCTCCTACTACAGAGGCTGACTTTAGAGGAGCTATTACTATGCTCACACAATTGGTGGCTGCCCAGAGTGGGAACTAGGCTTACAAACCCCTAGTTCTAGCTCCCATAGGCCAACGGCCGCCTCCACACTAAGAGACTTTCTGAGGATAAACCAACCTATCTACACTAGGTCAAAGGTTGAAGATGACCCTCAAAACTTCATTGATGAGATATGAAAGGTGCTCAAAACTATGCATGTGACTTAGAGTGAAGAAGTTGAGCTTGCTGCCTATCAGCTCAAAGATGTGGCATATGTTTGGTATAATCAGTGGGAAGAGAGTGGAGGTGATGATGTTGAGCCTGCTGCTTGGGATGAGTTCAAGAATGCCTTCCTCGATCACTTCTTTCCTCAGGAGTTGAAAGAGGCAAAGGTTGAGGAGTTTGTAAATCTGAAACAAGAGGGGCTAACTATAAAGGAATACAACCTAAAATTTATCCAATTATCCAGGTATGCCCCAGAGATGGTCCAGGATATGACCGCGAGGATGAGGAAATTCGTGTTTGGGTTAGGCAGAAAGGTGAAGATGGAGTGCAAGGCGGCATTTGCTAATCCCAGGTATGGATATCTCTAGGATGATGGTTTATGCCTAACAGACTGAGAAAGATAAGAAGAAGGATAAAGAGGAGCATTTGAGTAAGAAAGCTATATCAGCAGGGCCTAAGCCTGGTCAGATCAAGCAGGGTAAGGGAGATAAATCCTATTTCCAGAAGAGGTCCTCTAGCTTTATACCATCTTTAGCTAGTACACCAGCCCGAGCCATAGGTATGACCAGAGGTCCTAAGGTTAGCCAAACTTTAGGGCATAGGGTGCACAGTCTCAAGCAAGTGTGACCCTTGGCTCTAAAGGGAAACCACCATGTGGGAAATGTGGCTGCATGCATCTGGGAGAATGTAGAGATAGAGGGGATGATTGCTACCAGTGTGGCTAATTGGGCCATTTTCAGAGGGAGTCTCCGATGTGGGGCAATAAGGCCCAATCCTCTACCACAGAACTATTAGTGAGGGGTAACTAGAGAGTACTGTACTAGGGGCAGGCGATGAGATAAACCGTCTATATGTGATGGGGAACCGATAGGACCAAGAGCTTGAACCAGATGTTGTGATGAGTATGCTTTGAGTTTTTACATTTCCTTGTTATGCTTTACTTGATCCAGGTGCCATTTATTTTTTTGTGACGCCATATGTGGCGAGTAGATTTGAAATTCTTCCTGAGTGCTTCCTTAAGTTGTTTTCTATTTCCACTCCTGTTTGTCAGTTCATTTGAGCTGACAGAATCTATAGAGACTGTATGGTATCCATTTATTATAGGGATACTCTTGATGATTTGATTGAGTTAGAGATGGTCAATTTCGATGTGATCCTTGGCATGGACTGGCGTCACACCCGCTATGCCTCTATTGATTGTCAGACTTGGACTGTCAAATACCAGTTTCCAAATGAGTCTGTTATTGAGTGGAAGGAGATTCTGTTGCATCGAAAGGTAAGTTTATTTCTTACCTCAATGCCTGAAGACCGATCTCTAAGGGTTATGTCTACTACCTCATGCGAGCCAAGTCTAATCATGTTGTGTCCCTTACTCTTGAGTTTGTCCCTATTATGAGTGAGTTTCCTGAGGATCTGACTTGAGTCCCTCTTGATAGGGAAATTGACTTCAGAATTGATGTTCTTCTTGACACTCAACCCATTTTCGTTCCACCCTATAGAATGGCCCCTACGGAGTTGAAAGAGTTGAAGGAGTAGTTGAGGGATTTGCTAGAAAAGGGATTCATAAGGCCAAATGTCTCTTCATAAGGTGCTTCAGTCTTGTTCGTACAAAAGAAGGACAATTCCCTGAGGATGTATATTGACTACCACCAACTGAATAAGGTAACAGTTAAGAATAAGTATCCTTTCCAAGGATTGATAACTTGTTTAACCAACTTCAAGGTGCTATTGTTTTCTCCAAGATAGACCTCAGATCAGGCTATCATCAATTGAAACTGAGAGAATGTGACATCTCGAAGATGGCTTTTCAAACACGATATGTTCACTTTGAATTCTTTATGATGTTGTTTGGGTTGACAAATGCACCGGCAGCCTTTATGAACCTAATGAATAGAGTATTCAGACAATATCTGGACATGTTCGTGATCGTGTTCATTAATGATATTTTGGTGTATTTCAGAGATGATGAGGAGCATATCAATCACCTCAGAATCGCTTTGCAAATGCTCAAAGATAATGACTTATGTGCAAAGTTTTCCAAGTGTGCGTTTTGGCTCAAATCCATGGCTTTCCTAGGCCATGTGTTTTCTAGAGATGGAATTAGAGTGGATACTCAAAAGATTGAGGCGGTCAAAAACTAGCCTAAACCAACCTCACTAGTCTAGATAAAGAGTTTTCTAGGATTGGCTAGGTATTACCAGAGGTTTGTTGAGGGGCTCTCTTCCACATCTGCACCATTGACTAAACTGACTCAGAAGAAGGTCAAGTTTCAATGGTATGATGAGTGTGAGAGAAGTTTCCAAGAGCTGAAGACAAGATTAACTACTGCACCAGTATTGTCCTTGCCTGATAGGACGGATGGATTTGTCATCTACTGCGATGCTTCGAGAGTGGGATTAAGATGTGTGTTGATGCAGAGGGGGAAGGTTGTTGCTTATATTCCTAGATAGCTTAAGGTGTATGAAAAGAACTATCCCACTCATGACTTGGAGTTGGCAGCAGTGGTATTTGCTCTCAAACTATGGTGCCACTATTTATATGGAGCAGATGTTGATGTATTCATAGACCACAAGAGCTTGCAATATGTTTTTACCCAGAAAGAGCTTAACTTGAGGCAGAGGAGATGGCTTGAGTTGCTTAAAGACTATGATATAAGCATCCTCTACCACCCAAGTAAAGCTAATGTGGTTGCTGATAGTCTTAGAAGGTTTTCCATAGGAAGCACCACCTATGTTGAAGAGGAGAAGAGAGAGTTAGCCAAAGAGGCTCATACACTGACATAATTAGGAGTCCAATTAGATGAATCAGGTGAATGAGGAGTTCTTGTTCATGATAGGTCGACATCATCCCTAGTAGTGGAGGTGAAGAAGAAACAAGATCAAGATCCTATTTTACTACAGTTGAAGGAGGATGTGTATAAGCAGAAGGTAATGGCTTTCGCCAATGGGGGAGATAGAGTATTAAGGTATCAACGCAAATTGTGTGTTCCAAATATTGACAGAGTTCGAGTGAGGATTATGGCAAGGGCCCACAGTTCCAGATTTTCCATCCATCCAGGGTCTATGAAGATGTACCATGAGTTGAGGAAAGTTTATTAGTGGAGTGGAATGAAGAGCAATATTACTGAGTTCATTTCCAAGTGCCCAAATTGCCAACAAGTTAAAGTTGAGCACCAAAGGCCATGTGAGGTGGCTTAGAACTTTGATATTCCAGAGTGGAAATGGGAGATGATTAACATGGACTTTTTGTAGGCTTGCTGAGGTGCCGCAGACAACTTGATTCAATTTGGATGATAGTTGACAGGATGATTAAATCTGCTTATTTCTTGGCAGTAAAGACGACTGACACTGCAGAGGATTATGCCTGACTTTGCATAAAGAAAATTGTTAGATTACATGGAGTCCCCTTTTCCATTATCTCGGACAGAGGAGCTCAATTTACTGCTCAGTTTTGAAGATCTTTTCAGAAGGGATTGGGTACGAAGGTGCACTTTAGCACAGCCTTTCACCTGTAGACGGATAGCCATGCAGAACGTACTATTCAGACATTGGAGGATATGTTGAGAGCCTACACCATTGAATTTAAAGGTAATTGGGATGACCACTTGCCTTTGATCAAGTTTTCTTACAATAATAACTTCTATTCGAGCATTCAAATGGCCCTCTGGGCACTTTATAGGAGGAGGTATAGATCGCCGATTGGATGGTTTGGGGTATGTGAAGTGGAGTTGATTGGGCCAGACTTGGTTCATCAAGATATGGAGAAGGTAAAGATCATTCGAGAAAGGTTGAGGACTGCCAAAGTTGGCAAAAATCTTATACAAATGTTAGAAGAAGAGACTTAGAGTTTGAGGTTAGTGATTGGATGTATTTGAAAGTGTCACCCATGAAAGGAGTGATGAGGTTCGGAAAGAAAGGAAAGCTAAGTCTGAGGTACATTGGCCCTTATTATATCATAAAGAGAGTGGACAATGTAGCATATGAGTTAGAGCTACCATCAGAGTTAGAGGCCATCCATCCAGTTTTCCACATTTCTATGCTCAAGAAGTGTTTGGGAGATCCACAATTGGTTGTGCCTATCGAGAGTATTAGAGTGAGAGAAAACCTGAGTTATGGAGATTCTTGTTCAAATCCTTGATCGTCAGGTTCAAATATTAAGAATTAAAGATATTGTATTTGTCAAAGTATTGTGGAAGAACCAATTTGTAGAAGAAACTACTTGGGAGCCGGAGGAGGATATCAAGGCCAAATACCCTTATTTGTTCTTACCTGCTGATGATGAGAGAGTTGGTGGTAATGAATTCCCCCTAAATACTTGAATTTTTATTCCTTGAATCCCCCTTTCATTCTCCATATGATAGACGATAGAATTCTAGAGTCCGAGTGAGGATTGATGTGATTTGTTGACTATTTGATTGTTTTACTTGTTGAATATCGTGATTTGTTGGTTGTATGAGTGAAGTAAGAGCTGGATGATTGTT
>DF360814.1:38853-58028 GCA_000787875.1 Solanum virginianum | reverse complement strand
CCACATCTTTGTAGCCACAATACCAAATATTTTCTTGACCAACCAACGCCTCCACGCCACTTAGGGGACTCAATATAGCAAGCTTGTAGCATCAAACTGGAAAAAGAATCAAAAATTAATTTTTTTTTCTTGGGTTACTGTAGCAACCCGAAAGTTGCTTTAGTTTAGAGATAGTTTGGCTCTCAAAAATGGCTAAGTATGGAGAAGGAAATGATCTTGAGGAATAAGGCATATATATATATATATATATATATTTGTCCTTCAAAACCCCACCCCCAAGTTGTAAAAACTCCACTTGAGTCATCAAACCATTCCTACGTAAACTAGTTAAGGACATACAACCCCAAGTTTTAAAAACGCCACTTGAGTCATCAAACCATTCCTACATAAACTAATTAAGGACATGCAAAAGTCTCAAGTTTTCCAAAGAGTGTAACATTGGTCCAAAATCTCATAATTAGTCTAATGCTCTATAATACGGGTTCTAACATGGAGTGAATGTGCAGAGTTGCTCAGAAAAGACTAAGAAAAGCTACATAGAAAGGTTCACGAGAGCCATTTATGACTCGTTGACAAGTTTGCGACTCATAGAATGGGTCTCGTAAAACCCAAATGAGTTGGCGAAATTTTCTAAGTTCGAGGCCTATATACTAGATATTATACAATTCATAGAGTGTTTCGCGACTCGTAGAGGAGGTTTCATGGCAAATTTTAGTAACTAAAGTTTTAGGACCCTTTATTTACAAGAGGAGTTTACAACGTGTAGAATGTTTTACAGATCGTAGAGAAAGGTTAAGCACCAATTTCTAGTAAGTCAGATTTTCAGATACTTAGTTCACGAAGGGTAGTCTACAGCTCATATAATGGTCTATGACTCATAGACAGGGTCTTATGTACTCCGACGACAATTTTAATGTGGGGAATTTTTATCCATTTTGACTTCTATTTAAATAAATCTTTGGTCATTTTAGGCTTGAATAAAGCCTTAAAGAAAACCCTATGTGTATTATTCATCATTCATCACACTTAAAATTTCTTGAGAGCACTAGAGGAGGGAGAAGGAGCTAGGGTTTCCAATTCAAGTGTGAGGATCAACTGAGGTTCGATTATTTCTTCTATTTTTAGGTATGTAAGGCTTACTAAAGTGTGAAATTTCCTTCTTCACACACCCCTTTCATCATCTTGTGTCAAGATTTGGAAAAAGAGTTGAGAATTAAGGAGTTTTATTATCTTAATATTAAAATTCTTGTATTTATTATTAAGTCACCTGATAATATGCGAGGTACTTGCTGCATTATATAATTTCTATATAAAATTAAGATATAGTTTTATACTTGATAGCGTGAACCCTAAATTGCATGATATTATGAAATTCTATACATGCCATTAAGTATTTGAGTTAAGTAATTTGAGTATTTGAGTCGAGTAAATTGAGTATTTGAGTTGAGTAAATTCAGTATGATTGGGCATGACAAGCATGTTGCATTATGTAACATACATCACTATATATGATTATCTTGCTTGCATGCATTAAATGATGAGTCAAATTGAGTGAGTCTAAATAACCATTTGAGTGATTAACTATTTCACTTTCTTTATGAGATAATTAATTAAAAGATGATTTTCATAACCAATTAATACTTGCAATTAATATAAAATAAAATAATTTCATATTTTATTTTTGTAACACCCTACACTTTATATGTATGAGTGCTATGTACATCAAACATGATATGAACTCTCAAATTAGTGTCAATTTTTAAAAGTGTTTGAATCTCGCATTAAAGGGCGATATGTGTATATAATGCTGGAGAGGGTCGAGCGTGGACATGTTTTGTGTTAAATTAAGGAGACTACAACCTTAAATAAAGTGAGATAATTGAGATTTTTGTAGGACTTAGGAAGCTATCAGGTGAGTCAGCTACTTCTTTAGCTTAAACATGCTAGTTAAACGGAGATGAGGCCCGACGTCGAATTTATCCAATTATGATTATAAATAAAGTCTAATTTAGAGGTGTATCTTTGGCCCATGTTTTAGTGCTATAAGTAATCTGTACTTACAGCCCAATATGAAGGATGAAAGAGGACCAATCACATTCTAATTTACTTAACTAATTGGGTCAAACTTTAAGTAAGGAGTAGCTTGGAAATAGGCAGCCCAAGTCCATCAAGTTGGAGACCCATTTTGGCCCAAGTTTAAGTGATAAGCTACTGCATCACCAGCTCTCTAATAGATGCTAGTATGTGGTAAAAAATCTAAGAGTAAGTCAGCAAAAAGGCCTTTTAAAAGGAGGCTCAAAACAACAAACATTTCATTCACGTTTGGGAACAAATTTTTAGCTTTCTTAAAAAGTTATTTCTCTCATTTCTTCATTTCAAAGGGCAGCCAAAATAAACCTCTAGGGTTCTTGAAGGATACCTTGATCTTGAAGGCTAAGGTAAGCAAGTTTAAGTATGTGTTTAGTATAGTTTTCTCATGGCAAATAACAGATTATGTTGGTTGTGTTGATGCTGAAATTATTGGGCAGCATATGTTGAAACATTTTTGTGTAGTTTTGCTTGTTAATTAAAAGGTTTTTATCTTCTTGGTTAGCTGTATTATGAGGTAAGGCTTATGTATGTAGCAAAGGTTGGGTTGTTAGTAGTATAACCAGGCTGCTTCATTACTTTTACAGCTCATAGAAGGGAGTTCTTTTATGATGTTGCAATTGTGTTCTTGTTGGAACTTCTGGGCTGATGTATATAGGGCTATTGCCTCACGTCTTTCGTGACTGATTTGATACTTTTCTGAGACTATTTGAAGGCTAATATTATGTATAAATGTGTTGAAAATAGTTAGTTAATGTTGGAATAGGTTTGGAATTGCCGACGTCGAAATGTAGCGAAAAGATGTAACGTTATGTTGTTCAGTTGTATGTTGTGTAAAATTGTTATGTATTCTATTTTGGGGGATGTTATGAATCATACTATGTCTCCACTCTTTCACATGTTCATATGCTTCCATACATAGTCACCTTTATAGCTACATACATACGTGGATACCAAGTTACATGGGTTCTTGCTGCCAAATAAAGTCCATAAGTTGTTACATCTCATACGCCCTCCATTAATTGTGGAACGTACTCTCTTCATTGTCATAGTGTTTTGTATAGTTATCTACATGTCATATGTTGTATATACAGTTCTACAGCTCCAATAATGTGACCACTAAAAGATCATCTCAAAGGTAATTGAAAGGTAAAGTATATTGCTTATAAATAGGTGGTAGCCCGAGAGGGTGAGAGAGTTATCTAGCCAGGGTCGATCCTATCACGGGGGGATAGCCCAAGGGGGCTAGAATAATAGTTATTTCATATACAGTGTTTCCTGCCTTACATATTCAATACATTATCTCGTACGGATGTCCCTTACAGGGGACCTGCATTTCCTGCTGCAGGTACAGGTGCTAATAGATCTTCCCAGTAGGAGTACAGGATATCCAGCTGTGGTTACCAAGCTCCAGGTTGCTTCAGGGCTTTGCATGTCTAGAGCTTATATTTTGTATGGTACAGTTAGTCGAGACGGGGCCTGTCCCAACCCTTATCAGATACTTGTCATTATTTAGAGGCTTTGTAGACTATATAAATTAAAGCGTGGTCATATCTCATACTTTAGACAGCGTGGCCCTAATGGCCTAGTCATATGCTTTTCCTTTTGGCTTGTTAGTGCTATTTACTTTCTTAAAGGCATATTGAAGGTCGAATTCCTTATAATGCATATAGAAAGCGCATAGATACAGGTTGGTTCTCTCGGGCCTTATCGGTAATGGGTATCAGTCCGCCTTAATGGGATTTGGGGCGTGACATTAAGTCTGCATTGAGTTTGATGGTTTGCATTGATTGGATGAATTGATGAGTAACATGAGATGACTTAAGATGAGATAACCCAACAAGGTCGAGATTTGAGTTGATTGATTGTGCACCAAGGATTGAGTTGATTGATGAGTTGAGCATATTTTAGTCTTGGGAGGAGTATTTGGATGAATTGATGAGTAACATGAGATGACTTAAGATGAGATAACCCAACAAGGTCGAGATTTGAGTTGATTGATTGTGCACCAAGGATTGAGTTGATTGATGAGTTGAGCATATTTTAGTCTTGGGAGGAGTATTGAGCACCGAGTGGGGAGCAAGTAAACATCTGCTTTAACCTACAGAACTACGTAGCCAACATAGGATAGTCGTACAACCCGTCCTGATGACTCTTATCTCGCAAGTGTACATTTATTATGGATCCAAGAGAGATTTGATTGTCCTTTTCCATGGCATGTTTAGGACGATCGTGGCAATGACGTCGCCTTTGTTGTGCATCACCAAGTTAAAAATGATGGGATGTGGATGTTGGTTAAGAGAAATTCCTGAGCAACATTGATTAAGCACGATATTTTAAACTGAGTCTATTTTCACTTAGTATACTTTAAAAAGCATGATTTACTTCAAAACTTGTATATACTGAGTTGAGTATGAGTTGTTGAGTCAAGATGAGTGAGTTGATCTTTAATTTCGTGAGCTATTTTACATACCAATATATTCTATGTACTGACATCCATTTGGGCCTGAATCCTTTTATGATGCAGATACAAGTGATAGAGGACTTCAGCCCGCACATTGTTAAGGTCCAGATCCTTCCTATGATTTGGGTATCCATGGCTTGTCATGGCACCATCTAGATTGTTGAGTAAAGGCTTCATAGACACTAAGTAGAGGATTTGTTGAGTATGTTGTATTCCAAACTTTTCATTGGAAACTATTAGTTAGTTAAGTTATATTTTCATTATATGATACTTTTCTATTTGAGTAACTTATCCCGCTGTCAAGCCGATATGACGATAAGGCCAGGTGGTTCTCTTGAGGAATCAACAATGGTTCTTCAAGTGCCGCCCAAGCCAAAGGTTCCTTCCTGGGCCGTGATAGTACAACACTATGCCTCAGTTGGGGGTCGTTGGGTTATGAGCCTACACAGTTTTCGTCAGTGGTATCAATGTTCATCTATAACACCAGGTAAAACTATCGAAATACCCCTAGAATGGAGATGTGCACGTAATGCATATTCCCATGCTCTATTTTTGAATTTGAGGTTGGATATGCAATCAATATGAAAACTTGAGTGGGAAAATGGTCTCGGTCAACTTTTAGAATCATCAGATCAAAATATAATTTTTTTATTCGAAACTCAAAAATAGTGTTGATGCACACCCAAGGTGCGATGCGTCTGAGGGCGGACCAACACTTATTTTTTTAATTCTTTTCTACTTGATTGAAAAATTAATTGAAAAGCGATTTACGTAAAATTACAGATAAAATGCATTTGACAAATATGATTTCTATGTATTTCATAGAAAAATTATTTTTCAATGCGTTTTAAGTTTTTAGTCAAACATTATATATGTGCACACCTAGTCCGTGATGCAGATTGGGTATTTTCTGAGTGGAATTTTTTCTTTTTAATTTGAGGGGCATTTCAGTCAATTCTCAAACCCTCCGAAACTCAAAACACAATTAAATTAGGTCATTTTGATATGTAAATAGGGTCTTAAACCCCATTTTAAGTCTTTTCCTAAACACTTGAAAGATTAGGACTTGAGAGAAGAGAGAAGAGATGCTTGATTGGAGGAAATTCAAGGAGAATTCTTGAAGATTGATCATTAAAGTTTCACGCCAAGTATGTAAGGCTAAACTAAAAGCATGAGATTGTTCTCTCATGTGCCCCATAGATGGTCTTAGAAGAACGCTGAAAGTTCATGAGTTTACATGCATAATTCTTGATTAATTCTTGAAAACTCTATTGTTACATGTATTTTTGTATGTTTGATGATCATCATAAACTCTTTTTTTGAACTGGATGTTTTTACATGAATTATTGCATAAACCCTATTTATTATTTCATAAAGATTACATAAACGAAGATAGAGATTAAGTTTAGAGCCTTGATTTAGAATGTTGATAGAGATTGTGAATGTGAGAATTATGATAGGTCGATAGTATATAATGGTCCATGAGTCTTCCTAAATGAACTCTAATAATTTATCTATTTGATTGTTCCCTAATGAATGTTTTAAGCCTTGAGCTATTGATCAAGATATTAGTTGATAAGATAATGAGAGTCCCCATGAGACTGATTGAATGATAAATGCCTTTATGAGACTTATTTGAGATAAGTTGATTGAACTGGCTTGATTGGATTGATTATCTTATAAGAATTGAGTCTTGGGAGGAGTATCGAGCACCAAAAGAGTAAGAATTAATCCAACTTGCACTCGTCAAACTATGTAGCCAAGGTAGGTGAGGATTAGGACCATTGCATTGCATTATATTGAGGTTCCCTCTTAATAGAGTCCCTGAAACAATAGAGGACTTTTTAGATTTTTTGGTGGTCCCTAGTGGATTTGATTTAGTTCCCTGCCTGTCAAGTATAGAATGGTTGTGGCAGTAATGATGGCTTGTTATACAATTTCTGACTCATAAGTGATTGTTGTCGGATAAAAGAAACCCTCAAAAAATTCCCAGCTTCAGTACTCTGAGTCGGGATGAGATCAGATATGACGAGATGAGTGGAATTGAGTTCCTTTGAGATGAGTCATGATTTGATTGATGAGGGTTGACTGGTTGATGGGTCACTTGTCTACTCTTTATTCTTGTTTTAGGTAGACATTTGACATGCTGATTTATTATTATTCTGAGTTAATTATTGTTTCATATTATTCTACCTATTTCTATTTTATTTAGCTATTTTACATACCGTACATTCCACGTACTGACGCCACTCAATGTTGCATCATTTTATGATATAGATATAGGGATTAGAGATCATTAATAGGTGCATTGTTGAGGATCTAGGACCTTCAGCTGATTGGTGAGCCTCCCTTACTTCAAAGTATGCATTTTGTTATTTCATCTTACTTTTGGAGTTAGACATTTATTAGCTTATTGTTGATTGAGGTAGCCATGGATCTATCATTGGCACCACCTAATAGTGATAATAGCTAATAGAGTCGAATATTAATTGTTATGACTTATGAGCTAGACCTTTCTACTAGCCTTTCATTTATTATATTATTTTGAGATTAGATAGATGTGCCCATTTACTTTTCTTTTGATTCTGTTAATTAATAAAATGATTCATTGAATGAATATGATGAGCTAAGTGGTTCACTCGGGGACTAGCAATATTCTCTAGGTGTCGACCACGTCTTCGGTCCCCTATCAGAGTGTAACAAACTTGGTACCAGAGCACAAGTTCAAGTGCCCTAGGGAGTCTATAAAGTCATTTCTAGTAGAGTTTCGTTTATGGGTGTGTTGTTGACCACACTTGATAAGTAGGAGGCTATAGTACATTAGGAATTGTTTCACTTCTTTCATGTTCTGAATCATGCGATGGAGTTATGCTCTATTAAAGATTCTATTCTAAGTCATGCTTTGTGTGTTGGAGAGTTGTGAACATCCACGAGAGCCATCAGAGGTAGAGGAAGTCCTGAGCTGTCCCTAAGAGCAGCCCCCGCAAGATGAGGTCTCCAATGCTGAGCTATGCCATGCTATTCAAACTCTAGCCTAGGCCGTCACAACACTTGTTGCATGACAAGGAGTGGGCCGATAGGATTCCTATGATACCTCTAGGGTTTAAGAATTCTTGAGGATAAATTTGCCTGAGTTCACAGGGTCTACATCTACTGATGATCCTGAGAACTATATGGATGAGCTTTAGAAAATGTTCCAAGTGATGCACGTGGCTGATGTTGATAGAGTGGAACTGGCTACTTACCAACTCAAAGGTGTGGCCAGACTTTAGTATGATCAATGGAAGAAGGATAGAGGAGAGGATGCCTCAGCGCCGACTTAGGCTATGTTTGAGGCAGCTTTTTTGGGAGACTTCTTCCTAAGAGAACGAAGAGAGGCTAAGGTAAGAGAGTTTTTGAACTTGAAACAGGGCTCTATGACTGTGCAAGAGTATGGGTTGAAGTTTAGTCAACTATCTCGATATGCTCCAGATATGGTCGCTAATATGAGGTGGAGGATGGGAAGGTATGCGGATGGGTTGAATAGAGGACCAAAGAGAGATGGGAGAGGAGCAATGCTTGTGAGCTTAATGGATATTGAGAGACTGATGACCTTTATATAGCAAGCTGATGAAGAGAGGCAACATGATAGAGAGGAGTTCAGAAGTAAAAAAGCTAAAACATCTTGCCATGAGGTTGGAAAGAACGGCAATGGTAATCGATTTCCAGCACTATCATCTATTAGTGTATTTGTGCCTAGAGTCAGATATGATCAGAGGTCCCAGAATGTTGGAGGCCATGGATCTCAGTCACAAGATAATGTGGCTCAAGGTTCATGGGGTAAACCACCATGTGGTACATATGGCAAATTACATATAGGTAAATACTGCATGGCGAGTGATGCATGCTACACGTGTGGCCAAGCGGGTCACTATCAGAAGGAGTACCCAATGTGGGCTGACCGAGCTCAATCTTCTGCACCAGCACCACTAGCCAAGGGAAACTAGATAGGTACTATGTCGGTGCAAGCAGAACCATAAATCATTTGTACGCCATGGTTAGTTGATATGATTAGGAGAACTCCCCAAATGTTGTGACGGGTATGATTCGAGTCTTTTCTATTGATTGTTATGTGTTAATGGATCCTGGTGCCATATTATCTTTTATAACTCCTTATGTGGTCAATAGATTTAATAGAACCCCTGGTAGTCTTCTTGAATCCTTTGATATTTCTACTTGGGTGGGTGAGTCTATTTGAGCTAGAGAGTCTATAGAGCTTGTGTAGTGTCCATCCATCATAGAGGCACTATATTTGATCTGTTTGAGTTAGATATGATTGCTTTCGATTTGATCCTTGGAATTAATTGGCTTCACAGCTATTATTCATTTGTTAATAGTAGAGGTCGAAGTGTTAAGTTCTAATTTCCCAATGAATTAGTTCTAGAGTGGAAGGGTGATTCTGTAGCACCTAAGGGAAAGTTTATCTCATATCTTAGAGCTAGAAATATGATTGCTAAGGGTTGTATCTACCACATTATGAGGGTTAAATCTACTGATGTTCAGTCTCCTACTCTTGACTCAGTCCCGATTGTTAATGAGTTTTCTGAAGTGTTTCTCGAGGAATGCCTAGAGTCCCTCTCGATAGGGAGATTAACTTTGGGACTGACGTTCTACCCGATACCTAACCTATCTCAATTCCACCTTATAGGATGGCCCCTGCCGAGTTGAAATAACAATTGAAAGATTTGTTAGAGAAGGGCTTCATAAGGCTGAGTGTTTCTCCTTGGGGAGCCCCTATCCTATTCGTGCGAAAGAAAGATGGGTCTCTTAGAATGTACATTGACTATTGGCAACTGAACAAGGTCATAATAAAGAATAAGTATCCTCTCCCAAGAATAGATGATTTGTTTAACCAATTTCAGGGTGCCTCCTATTTCTCAAAGATAGACTTCTGATTTGGCTACCATCAGTTGAAAGTGAGAGAATGTGATAGACCAAAGACAACCTTTAGGACTAGATATAACCATTTTTAGTTCTTGGTCATGTCCTTTAGGTTGACGAATGCACCTGCAGCCTTCATGGATTTGATTAATAGGGTATTCAGACCATACCTCGATATGTTTGTGATTGTGTTCATCAACGACATTTTGGTGTATTCAAGAGATGAAGAGTAGCATGCTGTAAGCTCAGAATTGTCCTTCAAACACTTAACAACCATGAGTTGTATCCAAAATTATCAAAATGTAAATTCTGACTTAAGTCAGTGGCTTTCTTTGTCTATGTTGTCTCTGGCGATGGTATTAGAGTGGATGGTCAAAAGTTGAAATGGTTAAGAACTGGCCTAAACCGACCTCTTCGACTGATATAAGAAGTTTCTTGGGGTTGGCAAGCTACTACCACCGATTTGTTGAGGGATTTTCTTCCTTATCAGCACCATAGACAAAGTTGACTCAGAAAAAGGTCAAGTTTTAGTGGTCCGATGAATGTGAGAAGTGTTTCCGAGAATTGAAGAGTAGGCTGACTACTATACCAGTTCTAACCTTGCTCGACGAAACAGAAGATTTTGTAACATATTTTAATGCCTCGAGAGTTGGATTGGGATGTGTATTGATGCAGAGAGGGAAGGTAATAACCTATGCTTCTAGACAACTTAAGGTTCACAATAGGAACTATCCAACCCATGATTTTGAGTTGGCACGGTGGTGGTTGCACTTAAAATCTGGCGCCACTACTTGTATGGAGTACATGTGGATGTGTTCACTGACCACAAGAGTTTGTAGTATGTCTTCAGTCGAAAAAAGCTCAACCTGTGACAGAGGAGATGGTTGGAGTTACTCAAGGATTGTGACATGAGCATTCTCTACTATCAAGGTAAAGCTAACATTGTTGATGATGCTCTTAGCAGGTTGTCAATGGGCAGCACGACCCATGTTGAGAAGGGAAAGAAGGAGTTAGAAAGATAACTGCATTGATTAGCTCGATTGGGAGTTCAAATTGAGGAGAATAATAAGGGATGATTTAATGTTCAAAATGGGTCTGCTTCATCCATAGTTGTAGAGATAAAAGATCGAGATTCTATCATACTCCAATTGAAGGAGGCCATCCATAAATTGAAAGTGATGATCTTCTCTAAAGGGGGAGATGGAGTGCTGAGATACTAGAGCAGATTGTGCATTTCGGATGTTGATAGTATTCGAGGCAGAATCATGGCTGAAGCTTAATGCACTAGATATTCCATTTATCCTAGCTTTACCAAGATGTACCACGAATTGATAGAAGTCTACTGGTGGAATTGAATGAAGAGGGATATTGCTGAGTTCGTTTAAAAGTGCTCGAATTGCCAGCAAGTGAAAGTTGAGCATCAAAGGTCATGTGGATTGGATCAAAACTTTGAGATTCCTAAGTGGAAGTAGAAGATGATAAATATGGACTTCATTATTGGTCTACATCGAGTCGCCAAAAATCCTACATCGATGTGAGGAGAAGAGATTTAGAGTTTGCGGCAAACGATTGGGTATACTTGAAAGTGTCATCTATGAAGGGTATCGTGAGATTTAGGAAAAAGGGAAAATTGAGTCAACATTATATTGGGACTTATTAGATTTTGAAGAGGATTGAGAAGGTTGCTTATAATTTAGAGTTCACTTCCGAGTTAGGTGGTATTCATCCAGTATTTCAGGTCTCGATGTTGAAGAAGTTCTTGGGAGATCCTAACTTGGTGATCCCTATGGAGAGTATTAGAGTAAAGGATAGCTTGACCTACGGAGAAATTCTAGTCCAAATCCTTGATCGTCAGATTCACAAGTTAAGGACCAAAGAGATAGCCTCTGTCAAAGTCTTGTGGAGAAATCAATTCGTCGAGGTGGTAAGCTGAGAAAGATACGAAAGCAAAATATCCATACCTATTCATGCCAAATGATGAGAATGTTAAAGGCAATTTCCTTACCCTTAACTAAATTGATTTGTCTTTTCGTGAGATATTGTCTATTCTTGAGTTTGAATAGAGATTGTTGATAATGATGAGGAGTCAAAAGTTTGATCGATTGATGTGAGTGTTGAGATGAATTTTGAGTCCATTTGTACCTTGATATCCATCTTTACTCATCATTTGAGGAAGAATAATCCCAAGGGGGAGACGATGTAACACCTGCTAAAATTACCAAGATACTCCTAAAATAGAGATATGCACGTAATGCATCTTCCCATGGGCCGTTTGTGAATCCGAGGCCGGATATGCAACCAACATAAAAAATTGAGTGGAAAAATGGTCTTGGTCAATTTTTAGAGCCATCGGATCAAAAGATAATTTTTCAATCCGAAACTTGAGAAAAATGTTGATAAGAGCCAATGGCGCAACGCGCCTAGGATGCGGACTAACACTTATTTTTTTATATTTTTTCTACGGGATTGAAAAATCAATTGGAAAGTGATTTACAAAAAATTACACATAAAACGCATTTGACAAATATTATTTATATGTATTTTCATAGAAAAATAGTTTTTAATGCATTTTAAGTTTTCAGTAAAAAATTATGTATGTGCATGCCCAGTCTACGATGCGGATTAAGCATTTTCTGAGTGAAATTTTTTCTTTTTAATTTGAGGGACATTTCCACGCCCAGTCCACTCGCGGACTAGGCAATTTCGGGTTGAAAGTTATTATTTTTAATTTGAGGGGCATTTCGATCAATTTTCAACCCCTCCTAAACTCAAAACACGATCAAATTAGGTCGTTTTGATGCGTAAATAGGGTCTTAAATCCTATTCTAAGTCCTTTTCTAAACACTTGAAAGATAGGGATTGAGAGAAGATCGAGAAGAGAGAAGCTTAATTGGGGGAAATTCAAGGAGAATTCTTGAAGATTGATCATTAAAGCTTTACCCCAGGTATGTAAGGCTAAACTAAAAGCATGAGATTATTCTCTCATGTGCCCCATAGATGGTCTTAGAAGAAAGTTGAAAGGTCATGAGTTTACATGTATAATTCTTGAAAACTATATCATTATATTTTAGTATGTTTAATGATCATCATAAACTCTTCTCTTGAACTGGGTTATTTTGCATGAATTACTGCATATACCCTACTTATTATTTCATAAAAACTGCATGAATAAAGATAGAGATTGAGTTTAGAGCCTTGATTGAGAATGTTGATAGAGATTGTGAATGTGAATGTGAGAATGACGATAGGTTGATAGTATTTGATGGTCCATGAGCCTTCCTAAATGAACTCTAATTATTTATCTTTTCGATTATTCCCTAATGAATATTCTAAGCTTTGAGCTATTGATTGAAATGTTGATTGAACAGATGATGAGAGTCCCTATGAGACCGACTGAATGATGAGTGCCTCCATGAGGCTGATTTGAGATGAGTTGATCGAGCTGGATATATTAGATTGATTTTCTTATGAGCACTAAGTCTTTGAAGGAGTATCGAGCACCAAAAGAGTAAGAGTTAATTCAACTCGCACTCGTCAAACTACATAGATAAGCGTAGGTGAGGGATTAGGACTATCGCATTACATTATGTTGAGGTTTCCTCTTGATAGAGTCCCTAAAACAATAGAGGACTTGTTTGATTCAATTTGTTCCCTACCTGGAAAGTATGCAACAATTATGGCAATAACAGTGGCTTGTTTTATAATCACTAGCTCATAAGTGATTATTGTCTGATAAGAGAAACTCCTAAAAAGTTCCCACCATGAGTACTATGAGTTGAGATGAGATAAGATGTGACGAGATGAGTGGAGTTGAGTTTCTTTGAAATGAGTCATGATTTGATTGATAAGGGTTGATTGGTTGATTAGTCACTTGTCTACTACTTATTCTTACTTTAGATAGGCAATTGATATGTTGATTTGTTATTATTCTGAGTTGATTGTTGCTTCATATAATTCTACCTCTTTCTATTTCATTTAGTTATTTTACATAGCGTATATCCCACGTACTGATATCACTTAGCATTGCATCATTTTATGATGCAGATATAGGGATTAGAGATCATCAACAGATGTATCGTTGAGGATCTAGGACGTTCAGCTCATTGATGAGCCTCCTCTATTTCGGAGGATCTATTTTGTTATTCATTCTTGCTTTAGAGTTAGACATTTGTTAGCTTATTATTGATTGAGGTAGCCATGGATCTGTCATTGGCACTACCTGATAGTGATAGAGGCTTCATAAACTAGAGTTAAATATTGATTGTTAAGATTTGTGAGCTAGTTTTTTCTACTACCCTTTCATTTATTATATTATTTTGAGATTAGATAGATGTTCCCATTTACTTTTCTTTTGCCTTTTGTTGATTAGTAAAACAATTGATTGAATGAATATGATGAGGACAAGTGGTTTGCTTGGGGACTAGCAATAGTCTCTAGGTGTCGGCCATGTCTTGGGTCCCCTCCCAAGGCGTGACATCATCACTTGGGTTGCTTTAGGTTATTGTGGCCATCCCTTGGGCTGGTTCAGTTATCATTGTTCATCTCTTTTGTTAGCTCAACGGTGGTTTAAGGGTTTTCATACATGTCTATTCCTTGAGCTGAGTTCGTTTTGCTACAATGTTGTAGTTCTCATTATATTTGGGTTTTATATATGTTTACTGTTTCACTCGATCGGTCGATGATGCTTACTGGGTGCCTTTTCTTGTACTTACCCCTACTTCTACATCTTCCCATAGTGTAGGTCCATGGACGAGCCATGATAGCTGAGTTGGGGAACTTTCGGAGCACTCAGGAGACTTTTGTGAGCACCGACAGCTCAAGCTTCTTTGCAGTCTCATTTCTGTTGATAACTGTCTTTTGTCTTTAGACATTGACCTTGTATGGTAGTGTTATGTATTTGTAGAGACACTCATATTTTGTATATTATAGTGGTTATTGAGATGTGTATATGATATGTCTTGTGTCTATTGTAGTTCTGTACAGTTGACTTTCGGGTTCTGGGTAGGTTTCAGCATATATATTATTGTTGTATCGATTTGGTTTAGACTAGAGAGCTAAGACAGGTACCCTTGGGTTGGTAATTGGCTTACCTATAAGTGGGATCTAGCAGGCGCTATCATGACCGGGATTGGATCGTGACAATGTGTGTGCATATATATATATATATTAATTCAATTTGGCTACTTTTTAATTTCTAGTTGACCATAGTTGCACTTTAAATGACCAAATCTTTAATAATATTTTTCTACCCTTAATCCCATTTTTCAGACTAAAAATTGGTCCATTTTTGGACAAAAATGTGGTCCAATTTCCTCACACCCAGCCCATTCCCCTTAATTTCTTAATCTCATCAGCACATACATATTATACCTACACCTCACGTGCCCATCTTTTTCTTTTTAATTTCATCCCACGCGCAAACCTTTCTCCTCCATCTCATTCACGACAAGATGACAACGGCAAGTAGCTGCAAAGCTGCGAGAAGCTACTTAAATGCAACAGCAAAGCTGTAATACCAGCGTACCCCTTTGACCCAACCCCAACGTTTGAATTTTAAATTCAAATTTGAACCCCAATTTTCTTCGATTTTCCCCAAAATGCCTTAAAATTTCTGTGTAAATACTCTCTTTTGGAGATTGAAGAAAGGGAAATTTTTTGGGTGGTGCTTCTTCTCTGAAAATACATCATTTTACCCAAGGATATAAGATTTCTAAGAACTCGAGAGCAAGAATCTAGAGTAAAGGATTTTGTTTATCGGATTAGGTTTACCCACGGTGGTGGAAGCATTTCTAGCAATCTCGTCGTCAGCCCTGCTTCGTCACTCCAGGGAAGGTAAAATTCCTTTCTTAATTTTGATCATTTCTTTTGGATGATTTATGGACTTACACAGTCAAAGCTTGTTCTTTGATAATCAATATTGTCAAGTTATTTCCTATTTATACCTGGTATAAGTTATTGCGTGTAGTCTTTTATCTGTTATGGATTTTGATTTTGTTCACTATTGGAAGCAGTTTGATGTTGTAAAAAAAAGTCTAGTGAGTGTAAGATGTTATAAGTACTTTGTGGTCTGTTATTTTGTATTTTAGTATGGATTCTAGACAAGTTCATCTTCTTTTGTTATAGATAGTGAAGTTTCACATATATATTGCCTCTTTTTGGTTAAAACATTTAGCAACTATTTCATTTGAAGACCTTATGTGCACTTAGAATTTGTTCACATCATTTTGACATTTATGAAGATCTTTACTGTCAATGTGCACTTGTCCAGTTGCAACTCTAGTTTGGTGAAAACTTGCTATCTATTTGTCTATTTCTTTAATACAATTGAGATGAAAATTTGACCATATAGTCATCCTCTCTATTTGTAATCATATATTTTTGCTCACTCTATATTTCTTTCTTAAAAAATGTAATCATGTGTGTAATCTAGCGCCGCAAACTATACCCATAAATTAATAATTTATTTAATATTTTATACCACTTGTTTCATATTTATATAAATAAAATTTGTGAAATTTGTTATTTCTAATACTCATTTAATTTTTTTTAAAAAAAAAGAACTAAAAGAACAAATATCCAACACAAAAGAAAAAATTAAAAAGGAGAAAGAAGAAGTTAAAAGGGTTGAAGGGGGTGGTACAGGAGCCAGAAGAAAAACTTATTTTATTATTGGGTTAGAAAAGTGTTGAAAGTGTATGCCTAGAAAACTGATAAAAATTGAGTTCAACTAAATCATCTGAACTTTTTAAAGTGTACGCCTAGAAAACTGAGCAAAATTGAGTTCACCTAAATCATGTGAACTTTTGAAAGTGTAAGCCTAGAAAACTGAGCAAAATTGAGTTCCAACTAAATCATGTGAAGTTTTGTAACCTCCTCCTCCTCAATCCTGCTCCTAGTGCAAAACGGATGGTAAGTATACTTATTCCTCATGGCATATTATTTTCAAAATTTTTTATTTAATTTCTTTTCTTATTTTGGAGATGTGGTTAGCAGACATGGGAAGGAACACTTCGGTGAAATTTAAATCTAGAAAAGACAGATTCAATTATACTTATATAATATTTTAAGAGTATTTTTTCCCTCACTCTTTCTTTTGTGAATTTGCAAATATTTGATCTATTATTCTTCTTGATTTTTTTAAGTAATGCAATTTTAGGATGTGAATTGTGACTAACGGGAGAGATAGCTAAAAGAAGAGAGATGTTTTCGTGTGATGCAAGTAAATTTTATACTAGCTTTTTATATATACTGAATCTCCTAACTTTATACTAGCATTATGTAGATTTATTTCAGTCTCTTGATTCATAAATAACATGTATTATTTTCAATGACCATATTATAGTAACTTTTCAGTAGATGTTTTAGAATGCCTCAAATAGTTACATTCTTGAATTTTAAAAACTTCCTAAACTGTGAGTTTTTTTTATTTGAAAAGGAAAATCATTTGATAGTAGTTGATTTTATGATAGGGTCAATTTGATCTTAAAAATTAAGTATTCTTTTATGTTTTTCTTTTTGAAATAATATTTTCTTTCTTCACAGAAAATTTCTGCAGGTTATACAATTTACAAGAATAAAAAATTACCTAGGAAAGTTTCCCTGAGAGATAAATATAGAAATATGTGGTCTATTCGAGTGATTAAAAAGAAAGAGATTTTTATTTTCAGTATGGATGGGAGAAATTCATTGAGGATAATACTCTAGAGTATGGAGACTTTTTAATATTGAATTATGATGGAAAAAAATATTTGACTTTAAATTACTTGGAATGAATGGTTGTGTAAAGAATGGAGTTGGAGGTAAAAAGAAAGAGGAAAAAATGAATGTTGAATATCAAAAGAGTGTAGGGACAATAGGAAAGACTTGGGCCAATGATAGCGATAATAGTTCTTCTTTTGATGATAGTGACGAGGATTATATAGTAGAAGAAGAAGATACTAAAGAATAGTTAGAAAAGGAAGAGGAAGAAGAGACCCATGAAATGGCGCTATGTTTAAAACATAGATATGTGGAGGAGAAAGAAGATGAGAAGAAAGAAGGAGAGAGGGAGGAGGAAGAAATAGAGGAGACAGGGACTGAAATTGCTGGCAGAAGTAAGAAAAAGGTACAATGTTCAAAAGGTAAACACGATTATTAAGATCTTTATATCTACTTTTCAATTTTATCTTACATGCAATTCAATTCTTTTTTTTGTTAGTATATAGCTGCCAATATGTTGTCTTTGTATCGTTTTCCATAATCTTATTATCTTAAAAAAATAATGAAAGGCATAAGACAATAAGCAAGTTTTCAAAAGGTTCTGTTGTTTGACTCGTTGACAAACGATCCCAAGGGCACATTTTATTTGTGTCTTGAATAATGAAAAAAGAATAGATTTAAATATTATTTTCTAACATTTTTATATTTTTCATGAAATTGTTTTCCTTTGTTAAAGTTCATTTTCAATAAATTAGCACCCTGTAAAATGAAAAGAATAAAGTATTTGTGAGTTTTCATTAGATTTCAATTTGTGAACCTGATACGTTAACTTTTTTATTCAATTCGATGTCAAAATGCCACTGCTTGCAATGTGAGGGATTTTCCTGACCAATATGGTGCAGATATATTTAAAAGTGGATGCGCAATTCAGCCAAAAAATTCTTACTTTGTAGCAAAAATTCATCCAAAAAGGAGAAGTCAATTGGTAACTAAAATTCTATTACTATGTATTCTAGTGAACGATTTTATAGTTTGATTATATATTTGATTTTATAACTTTCTCATTTAACAAAGTCTTTGTTCGTTATTGTAGTACATTCCAATGGATGTGATGAGAGACTACAAACTTGAATTTCCTCTAAGCATCATTATTCGCGACTCTATTGGCAGAGAATTTGAGGCAAGAGTCAATAAATGGGCTGACGGCAGAGTATGGTTGGTTGGTGGATGGGGTAACTTATGTAGGTGGAACCTTGTGGAGAAAGATGATAGATGTATTTGTGAATTTGTGCGAGAAAAATCCAGCAAAAGAATTCACTTACAGGTTCAAGTACTTCACGAAGGAACAACTTTCCATCCCAACAATAAATAAAAGAAATAGTTTGCCGCTATATAAAATAGCATTTTAATTTTATGCTTTTTAGTATAGTTGTATGTTGAAAAAATTTGAAGACTTTAGGTATCGTTGTTTATTGACAAAAAAATGAAGGTTTTTTTAGTTAGTATTATTGATGTAATGAAAGAATTGAAGATCATTTTAGTTTGATCAAGTCATGATTGCTGCTGCTGCTGCTGCTGCTGCATTGGGCTGTTAAAAATTTTATGGACCGTATGTTGTCTCGTAGATGAGCCTCAGACTTAGAAAATTTTATCAAGTCACCTGGGGATTCTACGAGGATGTGACCTCGACAATATCCTCATCATGTAAAAATCTCGATCCCAAATATCAATATCTCTGCCATCAACTATGATCGGTAGAAATCTCGATCTCAATTATCAATATCACTCTTTTATCTTATTTCCACAATTCAACGCAAATAAGTATATATAGAGAGGATGAGTGAATGAGATATGAACACATAAAACTACTCAAATATAGCTGAAACATACATCATTATTCATCAATAATTAACTTACGACATGTGCATGATTTTCCATATCCAAACTTCTACATTAGCACATCGATTAACATATATATCACTTGATCTTAAAAATTAAGTATTCT